>JAMLFT010000927.1:0-35217 GCA_026544285.1 Pachyrhizus erosus | reverse complement strand
ATAAAGATTACAAGTAAAGTTTATTATCTTCTGCATGTGGAATGGAATGAATGATTTAAGGTAAACAAATTAAGAACAATGTTCTTTTATTATTATTATTCTAGTGGTAAAACAAGAGTAATTGCTTTAAAAGACGTTATTTTCATTGTTTTGATTTAAAAAATTGTTAATTTGCCAGCAACCGCGTAATTAATAACATTATATAAATAAAAACTTTCCAAATTAAAACCATGTAGTTTTTTTAAAAAAAAAACATGTAAATAAGATTATTTTCAAAATGAAAATGTATATTTATTTGATCAAATAATAACGAAAGTGCATTGCATCGGAGTATGAACTACAGTTTATAACTTTGCATATTTTTAATATTATAATTTATTTTTAACGCGTGTGTATCTAAAAAAATTAAGACTATCTAAAAATTAACAAATTGGCGAGGTACATTTAACAACTTCCTTCAAGCAATAACGAAAAAAAAATGGATATTATTTGTTTATTTAAACAAACTTACATAAAAAGCTTATCTCCAAGTGACTTGTGAGTCAAACTGTTTAAATATCATAAACATATTTCTTCGAGAGATTGGAATGTTGATCGCATTCGTCTTCACCGACACCGAAATATATTATTCATGACATCCACACACTTCTGTCAAAGGATTAGTTTTGGTTGATTTCTCATGTAACACACTCGTGGAATGGGCTTCTCATAACGATGCTTGGTTTTATGAGGGGAGTCAACCACCTCATGGAATTTCGACATCCTTTGCATTTTATTTCCTCCAGATAACTTGTTTCTTTTTTGTTGCTTTATTTTCCATGTACATAATAAAAAATTTACAAAAAATTAAAGGTGAAAAATAAATAAAAGAGAGCATACAAAATTGAATGTTCATAAATAAACAATATATATATATATATATATATTTGATAGTAAAATTTTTGGAATGAGAAGTTAATATTTAATCTATTATTATATGATAAATTAAATATTTAAATAATTTTTTGGTCTATATAAAATAAATAAATTTTAATTTTTTAGATATTTTTTGTTTTAGTTTTTGCAATTAAGTATCGATGTTAAATTATGATATGACAATGACATTAATATATTATTGACTTACCACGTCATCAAAGAATTTAAGAGGATAATTATATGTAATTTTTTTGAATAAATTTTATTTTTGAATCTTTACTTATTTAAAATAATTAATTGTATAGTTAACGAGAAATTTCGAAAACATAATTTTATCAAAACAAATTACACGTAAATATGTTATTAAATTTTTTATGATATGACAAGTTAGTAAATTATTATTATTATTGTTACAACATCAATTAATTTTGTTATTTAATAGTAAATATTAAAATCAAAATTTTGAATCATTAAAAAAAATTAAATGATTAAAATAAGAAACACCTTATTTTATAAAAGACTAAAAGGTTATTTTAAATCTAAATTAAAACATATGACTTGGAGAGTGAAACTTCCACTATCCTTACTCTTCTTGATTAAATATTTTTTATATTCCTTATCTTATTCTAGATTAAATAAACTCTTTAGGGTTAGTAGGAAAAAGTAAAATCCTCAATTTTTTGAAAAAAAAAAATTGGGACAAGTCTAGCAATAAAAGCATAAATAAAAAATTAAAATGTCTTGGTGGGTCAATGAAGTATCCATAGAAATTAGATTGTGACATGTGAACCATATAAATAATCAATTTTTTTTCAAGGGCTTTGATAGTTTAAATCCATCATTAGGAACCATCATGTTGAAGGTGTAACTATGCAACAATCATTTTATATCCATGTTTCATTGTGTGGTAACTAAGAATATTCTTTGGTTAGATCTTATCATATGGAATTGAAAGGTAGAGGTAAATTTATAAGTTAGTTATTTTGTGTTGGGCTTACATCAAAAGTGTTGTTAATAGTCTAAACATATTCAACCTCTTATTCTCTAACAAATCCTCAATGCGAAGATCAATATCTTGTATGTTTGTGAAAGGTAGAAGATTGGATGTTGGACCAAAACTCATCCATACTTGACACCAACAAGATGAGTTACTAAAGCTTACCTTCACGACATAACCTTATAGTAAAATGTTTTTGACCTTCACAATGGAATTTCAAATAAAATATCCTTTTTTAGCTTATGAGCGTAAAAAAAAAACTATCAACATCATAATCATTGTGCAAATAATCAACCCATAAGGTATCGTGACTATTTTGAAGCTCCTAACCCAATTTTCCTATAAAGAGGTGTGTCAACTTCCTTAACTTTTCAAGTGCTCAACCGTCCAAATGTTTCCATGCGAGTTATTTTATCCTATCTTATAAAGTGGACCCATGTTGTTGTTTAGCATTTCTAAATGAAAATTTGCTTAATGTGATTAATCATGTAACAAATATTTTGAGACAACCAAAAATAGCTACATAAAATATACGGGGTAGATGTTAGTATGAATAACATCAAAATATTTCTTTCTACTCGGTTGAGAAACAAGTGTCTTTGGGAATCCAAATTGGTTTGCATTTATCAACAATTAACTCAAAATCATATTTTCCTACTCGTCCTTTAAAAATAATAAACCTTAGCATTTATTAAAAGACCTCATGCATCTTACCCTATTACCAAAAGTGCACTTTTCAAGCCCTTGTGCCTTTGTGAATTTATCAAACACGGAAGCCATTAATTTATCCTTACTTTCCTTTTTCTTGTGTAAATAGTAGTGTTGAACCACAACAAAGAATCTATAAATGGGTAAATAGATTCCTAAAAACATTTGTTTCCTTCTTACAAAAATACTTTCCTTACATCCTTTAATTTAAAATGTTTTTCTCAAAACATGATTTATCTTCAAGATTTGGAGAGATGTTTGTTCAAATAATCAAGATATAAATTGAAAGAAGATTCCTCGATGACAAACTTGATCTACTAAGATCAAGTATTGTTTTCTAAAAGAGGTAGAGAAAAAATATTTAAGGAAACACAAATTGATACTAGTTTAATCCTTTAGGACCTATATCCAGATACTCAACAACTTAAATTGAGTTTTCACCATAGAATAATAAAATATACAAATAGTATGCACACACAATTATCTTAAAATACCTTTTTCTCTTCTTGAATCCTACAATAATGAAACCTCTACGTAGAACCCTTTCACATAGAACCTAATAGATTCTATCACATAGAACCTAAAAAACTCTATCTTAGTGAACAAGACTCAAAGAAACAAGGATTGTGGATAAAATTCACCTTATATATTGATTTCCATTGTTATGCATAAAGGAAAACCAATAGACTTAATAACACTTTTAATATTGATGGTCTTTCATCAAAACAAACGTAATGATTATCAAATTAGTTGGAGAACACCTCAAAGAGCTTATCTCTCAAACTTAAGAAAAAATATGTTCGAAATAGTGTTTTGTTGTTAAGAGAGAGAAAGAACAAAGGTTTATGTAATTTTTAAAATGTCAACAAAAATAATTAATTCAACATGTCATGTAGTTGATTATTGTATTCATAACTTGATTATGTGTTGACTATGATCCATTTAATTGATTAAAATTTGTTTAATTGATTAATTCAATCCTTATGTGTTTCACAAAAAACTAGGCTATTGTTGTGTAATCGATTATCTTAATGGACAATCAATTAAAATAATGACTTACAATTTTTTTTAGTACAAGTTAAACATTATAATCTATCACATCTCAATGTAATAAATTATCTTTATATTTTTTTTCTAAAGAAATTGACTTTTCTACTCGGTGAAGCTTTGGCTTAAGATGAACATTATTCTTAAACTAAATACTTGGTTAAGCTTTGCCTTATCTAAAACACATAATGCATAAGCTTGTCAATAAGTACATAGTTTGGCCCAAAATGATTTAACCATTATGATCAAAATCCAAACAAATAAACTAGACATTGCTTTCTTCATTGTCTCTATTAACAAATGACACAATATTTGCAAAAAATAGGGTAAATTCTCAATACCTTTACAAGTAGTTAAAAAACTTCTTTCACAACTTTCGTAATGACTATGGATAATTTCTCCATACATAAACAAACAAATTCAAAGATAAATAATATTTTTTTTGAAAAGTTCTCTAGTTGGATGAAAATTAGGCAATTTATTCCCATTTCAAATGAAGGAGAAAGAAAATAAAGAGACACAATGCATGATACAACTTATTATTATGGTGAGAAAGCCAACATTTTGCTAAAGAATATATATAAAGGTCTATTCTACATGATCATAAGCTTTTTATAGGTTAATTTTATATGGCACATCACCTTTTCTTTTTTAAGTATTTTAAACGACATGTATAATCTCATAAATAATAATGACATTGTCCCTCAATCTTTTTATAAGAAAAAAGTTATTATGATAAGCACCAATT
The DNA here is from genome assembly GCA_026544285.1 of Pachyrhizus erosus. Classification (NCBI taxonomy): domain Eukaryota; kingdom Viridiplantae; phylum Streptophyta; class Magnoliopsida; order Fabales; family Fabaceae; genus Pachyrhizus; species Pachyrhizus erosus. The sequence continues at coordinate 30,802 of JAMLFT010000927.1, read as the reverse complement.
ATGGATTGATTTGTTTGTACTTATTTTTAAAAATAAGTTTTTAATAAAATAATTTTATTTAATTTTTTTGATATATTTGTCTAAACTATTTATTTTTAAAATAATAATTAGTTACTTTTTTAATAAGAAAATTCTATTTATTTATTAAATAATTAATTATTTCAAAAAATATTTTTTTCATAAACACTTATTTGAAGTTTAAACAAGTTGTTTCTATGTCATTGAGGATATGTTTAATATATTGACCATCATCTTAGAGTAATTTTTTTTACAACATTACACAAGTTGATAGGTTGAATTCTTCGAAGTTATACAAATTGTTTATTTTATGAGGAATTTCACATATTTTTTTTGAAAGTTTAAAGATCAAAATTATTAATATGAAGATACAAAATATCTTGATCACATTTGATAAAAAATATAAAAATTAAAAGTTATTTTTTTTTAAAATTATTTGATACTTCATTAAAATTAAATTAAATTTAACCTTTATTTTAAAAATATAAGCAAATGTGACAATAAAATTACACATTTATAAATATTTGATTTATCTAAAATTTAACATGTATGGTAATCATTAAGTTAATAACAAAATATTTAATGATTGAATTAATAAAATTTAATTTATAAAATTATTAAAAAGAGAAATATACAATGAGTCAAATTTGATCCCTTTTGCTTATAAGGAGGGATAAAGTTTTTCATTATTAAATTATTCATCAATGTACAAATTTTGATTATAGTGTAATTTATATATTAAAAATATTTATTTACAATGAAATTTAAATATATAAAATAAGTATTTATTTTATATAATGTAAAAATTAAAATATGAATTGTCAGCAATTAAAAATTAAAAGTAACCTTAAATAATAAAATAACTTTTTTTATTACTAATCCAAAATAAAATTTATAAATATAAATCGATTAAACCCCAAAAATGTGATGGGGAATGGTATTTTTGAAATTCGGTAATGAAAGAGGATTAAAATTGTCCGTTGGGCGAAAAATGAGAATCGAGGGATGAGCTGTAATTTTGTTGTTGGGTGAGGGTGTTGATCGGATTGGATTGGATTGGGTTGGAGGTGAAGGTGGAGGCAAAGTGCAAATCAAGCGATTAATCAATATTTGGATTGGGATGTTTGTTGAGGTTTTATGAATGCATGGTGTGATCTGCAAAGGCAAAGGAAAACTAAAAAAGTGTGCAATCAATTGAAATCAGGCGGTGCTGTTGAATTCTGCAATGGCATCGGCGGCGCCTAATGTCGATCTCTTCGATGCTTATTTTCGCCGTGCCGATTTGGATCGAGACGGCCGTATTAGCGGTGCCGAAGCCGTCTCCTTCTTCCAAGGCTCTGGTTTGCCCAAACATGTCCTTGCGCAGGTCTCTCTCTCCACTTACTCTTTTTCCTCAATTTCTGCATATTCTTTGATTTGCTTTACTACTTGTTACCCTGGCTGCCATTATCAAGAGTCATTAAGCACTGTTTTGAATTAATTAGTCACCGCTTTAGAATCCGTTCGTCTAAATGCTAAATACTTCACAAATCACACTGACCTGTATTGTTGTGTACTCGGTTTGCAGATTTGGGCATTTGCAAACCAAAGCCAAAGTGGATTCCTTGGCCGGGCAGAGTTTTACAATGCCCTTAAGCTTGTTACTGTGGCACAAAGTAAGCGGGAACTAACTCCTGATATGGTAAAAGCAGCATTGTATGGGCCGGCTGCATCTAAGATCCCTGCACCTCAAATTAATTTCAGTGCCACAGTTGCACCCCCTGTATCTGCACCTGCACCTGCACCACAGATTGGCCCTGTTAGTCCTTTATCCCACCAAAGTCTTGGACCAAGGGGGGCAGTTCCAAATCCCAGCGCTAACCAGCAAAACCTTCCTTCTCAGGGAAGTCAGTTAGCAAGGCTCTCTGCTTCTAGTCTACCACCTGGTGTTGCCACTCAAGGAATGGCTGTTGGTGGAGCTCGCCCTGAAACCCCCGGCATTTCAAGTTATGGATTCACTGGCAAGATGGGCGGATCTCCAGAAGTAACTTCCTCTCCAATAGTAGTTAGAGGAAGTAGTCCTCCATCAACGCAGGAGGGGTTTGGGTTTGCAAACTCTGGATCAAATGTGGCACGGCCACCTGGCCAATATAACGCCTCCAACATAAAGTCATCAGATCAATTGGTTAAGGATTCTAAACCAGTGGATAATTCTCTTAACGGTAATGCTTCAAATTCATTTTTTGGAGGAGATTTGTTCTCAGCTAGCTCATTTCAGCCAAAGCAAGTTTCTTCTCCACAAGGATTTTCTTCTGGCAGTTCAGCGCTTGCTTCGGCTATTGTTCCTGTATCTGGCGGAAACCAGCATTCTACTAGAACTAGTACCCCTAATTCTTTGCAGGGCTCACTTGCAACCCAGCCTGTTGGTGCACAGCTTGAGCAAGCCCAGCCGGCCGTAAAACAGGACCAGCATGCCTCAATCCAGACACATAGTGTGCCAAATTCATCTGGGCTTCCAGGGAGATTTCAGGCCTCTGCTTCCAGTCAGCCACAAGCTCCATGGCCAAGGATGACTCAAACTGATGTTCAGAAATATATGAAAGTATTCATGGAAGTAGACACGGATAGAGATGGGAAAATCACTGGGGAACAAGCGCGGAACTTGTTTCTTAGTTGGAGATTACCAAGAGGTATATTTCTTCTACTTCCCTGCCTTTTTGCTTGGACAGTTGGCTTAAAGAATCTTCTTATTTCTACTTCTCTAGTGCTCTTGCTCTACATGCAATAGGAAGTCAACTTAAAATATGATTAATTAAACATATTGCAGAACTAAAATGCATTTGATAGCATTTGTTTTTGTTTATGTGCCTGTTTGGGGGGGGGGGTTCTGTTTAGTTTTCACATCCTCCATGTGTATTACTTTTTATGGCTAGCTAATTTCCTGAACATCATGTGTATGCCATGGTTTATATTTTTCAGAGGTTTTAAAGCAGGTCTGGGACTTATCCGATCAAGATAATGATAGCATGCTTTCTCTCAGGGAGTTTTGTATTGCATTGTACCTAATGGAGCGACACAGGGAAGGACGTGTTCTTCCAGCAGTACTTCCAAGTAACATTGTGCTTGATTTACCAACTACCGGTCAACCTGCTGCTCACTACAGTACTTGGGGAAATCCATCAGGTGTGTGCCCAAGAATTAGCAGGTTTTATTTTACTACTTCTGATACAGTACTACTGTTATTACTGGTATAAACCTTTAGATGAATGCAAAATTTATATTTTTCTTATTTTTGTGTCTCTGCGCCCATTTATCTTTTGAAGCTTTTCAACAACAAGGGATGACTGGTTCTGGTTCTCGACAAGTAAACCCTGCTGCTGGTCGGCCGCCAAGGCCAGCAGCTGTCTCTCAGTCTGATGAAGGAACTCAGAACAAGCCACAAAAATCTAGAATTCCAGTCTTGGAGAAGCACCTGATTAATCAGCTGAGTTCAGACGAGCAAAATTCAATTAATTCAAAGTTTCAAGAAGCAACAGAAGCTGATAAGACGGTACTTTTTATTTATTCATTGTTTGCATCATTTTTACTGTTACACATTTTATAGGGCTAAAAGTAATGTGATCCACTCTTTTCACTGGTGTCTTCATTGACTTTCTTTACATGTCTAAACCACCTTAACAAATTTGCTGTCATTTTTTCCTTGATAGGTGTTACATTAAAAATCTTGTATACAATCATTCCATAATTTGTTCTTTTTTGTGTGGTCACAATTCATCTTAATATTATCATTTCTTTTAGTCACTTTTTCTTTTATTGTCCCTTTAAAGCTCAACATTCACTAATATAGATAGAGTATAGTTAGTCATATAGCAATAAGATAAAACTTCCCTTTATGCTTATTTTAGGTTATTTGTGATCAGAAATAGCCCTTGATATCTTTCAATTTTTACTACCTAGCTTGTATCTTGTGCATCTTTATTAATTTTTCCGTTATTTTGTCATTGATATCATATACTTAGAAACATGTGATATGACATTTCCAATTTTTACCTCGAAGTCATTTTTCTCTTGTTTCTTGCTAAAATTGCAACATACTACCTGTGTCTCTATTTAAAAGACGCTGTTGATTAGCATTAAATTTGCATGTAATCATAGTATTTTTTCAAATTTGCCCTTAACATTATTAGGATTAATTATAAAACTTTTTTTAACTCAATGAGAGCCTATTCATCTTCTCCAATCTCCATTTGAAAGAGAAAGAGACAATTCAAAGTAACATTCAATTACTTCTATTATGGATTGAAATAAATAAAAGTATTTTAGTCAAAAATAATTAATGCATAAGACAATTGAAATAAAGTCTTATAAAAAGGAACAATTTCTTTTTGAAGTGATGTCTTATTAATAGGGACGAAGGTAGTATATGCTTTTTCTTATTCTTATTCAGGCAAGAACTCTTTGATTCTAATGTCTGTGTTCAAAGCTAAAGTTTAAAGTTAACCTTTTTCCTTGATTCCTTACTCAAAATTATATCATATGCAAAAAGCATGCATTTATATTCTTGGTAAGCACAACAAGACTAAATTAAATAAAGATTTAAGGCTTCCTTGATGTAAACCTGTCCTTATAGAAAATCCTTTGTCTCATCTTTACTGGTTTCTCACACTTGTAGTTATCCCATCATCCAAAGTCTTCCACAACACTTCTCTTGCTATTCAGTCATATGCTTTTTCCAAATCAATAAAAATTATATTTTAAGTCTCTTTTTTTACTTAAGTACTTTTTCGTCAACCCCTTATAGAAGATAAATAACTTTGTTGTGGACTTTCTTGGCATAAATCCAAATTGTTTCTCCATGATCCATAATCTCAGTTCAATCACCTTTTTCCACAGTTTCAAAGTGTGACTTATAAGTGTTTTTTCCCCTCTATAGTTTACACAATTTTGAAATCTCCCTTGTTCTTATAGATAGGAACAAAGTACTCTTCCTTTACTCATTTCATATTTTTCTTAGATCTCATTCTCATCAAATAGCATAATGAATCAAATGATGTTTTGTTCTCCTACACATTCCCAAACTTTAATAAGAATACCACCAGGATTATTAGAATTTGGGCTTTATTAGCTCAACCCTACAAAATCAACTTGTATGGTGGGGATTGCTCAAGCTTTATTAGCTTGGTTTAAGCAACCATGTCTCTAGTCGATGTGGGACTAAACCACCACCCTTGAGGCTGTAGTTAAGGCAGCCCTACTGCAACTTAGGTGGGCTAGGGTTGACCACAATTAAGGCTGCTTTCCATCAAGGACAAACAATAACCTTACCATTATCCATCTTTTCAAAAGGGTTACCTCTCTAATTTGAATTTTGCGATAGTAAATCAAATGATGCTGTCTTATTGGATTTCTAATCCTTAGATATTACAGATCAATCCTTGGCCATCATTTGCCAAGCTTATAAAAATTGTTCTCTCATCTCTCTTTGACATCATGTTATATAACCAAAACTTTTCCTTCTTTATCCTTAATACATTTTACTTGGTCAATTGGTCCAAATCTCTTGATTTTCTTTCTCTATTTTTGGCAAGCTTATATGTATTTCGTTCTCCTTCTTTGTCCATAGATCTCGATAAAACTCCTTGAAAGCTTTGGATCATACTTTACAACTTTTCTTGTCTCATTTGTAGCCTTCTGATACGTTCCCATTTTTTAGCATTATTGCATCTATGTATAGCCTTAGAACATTCCTTTTTGTTTCTTACCTTCTGTTGAAAACTTTCAATCCACTATTGAGATTCCTTATCTGTCGGTCCAAAACCTTTTAATTTACTCAATACTACTTTAACAATCTTTTTAGACATCTCATACCCAATAAGGTTAGCACTACCTTGTAATTTCTAATTACCTTCCTCCTATAATTTCATTTTAAAAGTCAAATGATAATCACCCTTAAGCTGCCACCACTTGATTTTTGAATTTGTAATTTGGATTTTTTGTTTAAAACTCATAAAATGAATATCAAGGATCGATACTCTATTTGTGCAGTAAGACTTTCTCCTAGAATCACCTGGCAATCCTTGCAAGCTCTTTTATTGGAGCTCTTTACCAAAAAGAAATCAATTTGTGACCTTGACATTCCACTATTATAACTGATTAGTTGTTCCTCCCACTTCTTAAAACAATTGTTCATAATCTTAAAATCATATGCCATTAAAAAATAAAAAATAGACCATCCTTCTGTACTTAAATCTCCAAAATCAAAATTACGAAGAGCTCTTGTAGATTGCCTTGCCTCTCTATCATGTCCATTTAATCTCTGTCTATGAGAATCTTTTCCTCTCATTGAAAGCCTTGAACCATGCTCTCAAAATCTTCCTAAATCTTTTCTTTAAAAAGTGCTTTTGTCCTACTTGTGATGCTTAAACATTGATAATGTTGATAGTGTCCCATGCAACCATCAATTTTAAAGATAAAATTTTGTCTCAAATCCTTTTTAATTCACCGTACACCTTCCAATCCTTGTCCACAACATAGTAGTCAATTGTGTGCAATCACGGGGTAGCGGAGTGGCCCTTTGCCACTCCTAAGACACTTGTTGCGAAGTGCCTGGCTCTTGTGGTTGTCACGATGCCATTCACGGGACAAATCATGGAAAATCGTAGCGATTTGCGAGCACTGTAGCCACTCCTCTGTTTGCACTGTTGTTGGACAAGGCTTGGCGACCTTTATAGTTGCCAGACAAGGCTCAATGATGTTTGTCGTCACTGAACTAGGCTAGGTGACCTTTGCTGTTGCCAGACAGCCTCCGTCTTGCTACTGTTGATCTCCCACTCATCCATCTATGTTGTCTTCTATAGGAGTGTCGCAACCAAACAGTGCAACAACTTATGGGTCAGGTCTTAGGGTTTTAGTTTTTTTTCTCGTCTGTTTTCATTTGTTGGGCCAAGTCCAATAGTGTTTTTTTTCTTATTTGATACATAAGATATAACATCTCTTAGCCTGGTGCACTAATAAACTAAAGAGAGTAATAATAATATAAAATATAATAGTATTAAAAAAAGATAAAAGCTATGCAACATAATATATAAAATATATAATATAATAAACTAAATAATAATAATAATCTAAATAAAGCACAATATATGATATAGTAACTAAATAATAATAATAATAAAAACTAAATAAAACAATATATAATACAATAAGTTAAATAATAGTAATAACACTTTATAAATAATATAATAAGAAGTACAAAAATATAAAGTATTATTAAACAAGTACATATATTGTTATATAATACAAACTATATATATGTAAAAGTCTCTAAAAACTATATATATATATTAAAATTTTTCAAAATAAGTACCCAAAAAAATACTGAATAGCGGTCATCCTGCTACTGCTATCTTGCTATAGCGTTTTTGAGAGGTGGCTGCTCTGAGCTGCTATCTGCTATTGACTACTATGGTCCACAATAATACTCACTTTGTTGTTTGCTCTATCTTTCCTTGTGTTCCAAAGTTTAAATCCTTAAGTGTCTAGCTCCTTAGCTTTTTTTGCAACCTATTTTGTTTCTTGAAGACACAAGACATTAATCCTTCTCCGAATCTTGGTGTCCACCATCCCCAAAGACTTATCTATCAAAGTATCAATATTCCAAGTACCAAACCTAATCAGGCACTCCTGGATTAACTTCTTTACCCACATTTGTTCAAAAACATGTGTCGACTCTTGCTCATTTAACACTATATTCATGTGCAAATGCAGCATCTCTAGCTCATTTAACATTGTACTTGAGCCATACAACACATTACTTTCGGGTAACAACTAAGCATTATCACACATAATCTGTAAGAGATCTATTTTTGGAGTTTTGACAAGTGTTTTACACTGACTGTTGAGGGCCTAACAGAACAACCCTCCCTTACTTGGGCTTGATTCAGCTATGGGACCATAGGCGGAGTTAATGAATTTAATCATAGGTTGTTAAAATTGTGGAAAAAGAAAAAAATGTCTTGAGAATCGGATTCATTGTTATATACTATTTTTAAGAGGTTTATTAAAATTAAAATGATTAATGTGTATAACTATCTCTCATGGAAGGGGAGTGTATATTTTGAAATAAGAGAAGGGAATGTGATTTAAGCATCTCTCAAAGGAGGGGTGTGTAATTACTTTCTTTTTTTTCCCACTATCATAGCTGCAGATTCTTGTTTTTATTTTGATTGAAATGTTTGCATATGTTTACTTGTCTTTTCTACATGGCTGTATTTTTTGTATATATTAACAATTGCAATGGCTTATTTTGATTGTTTTTTAGTTTCATACTAAGTAACTCTTTATGCGGAATGTATCCTCTTTGGTAATCTTTTAAGGTCAATTATTTTGAGGATGTGGTGAGATGACATTTTAAGTTATTTTTGGTTTCAGTCGTGAAGTGTGCTTACTTTTTTTGGTTGATGATTGAAACTTACAAAAATTCTTAGCTGTTACTGGTATCTTTGAAGATTAGCATGGAAAGGTCATATTATAGATTGTTATTTGTGGGAAGCATATCATTATTGCAGTCCATGTATGCTTGATAAAATTCTTGTGATTCAATTGAAGACAGTCAATTTTCATACCTTGATTTGTTTTGTTAAATGCAGGTGGAAGAACTTGAGAAAGAAATTGTGGACTCCAGAGAGAAAATAGAATTCTACCGTGCAAAAATGCAGGAACTTGTGAGTGTTTTCCTTGCTTTTTTCCTTTGTATCTTATTAAAGCTTGTTTATAGAAAAAGTCGTTCTGTGATGCATGTTTTTAGAGCTTTCTATCAAAAGTTACTGTTTTCTGCTTCCGAGAAAACCACTAGAGCAGCATTCAAAAAGTTTTTCTTTTTCAAAAACTTACATAATCATTATAACTTCTTTTAACATGTCATTTTAATCAAAAGGCACTTTTTCTTCAGAAATAAAGCTTGAACAAAAGAGCTTAAAAACACTTGTCTGTTTTATCTGAGTTTATTTTTTCTGTTTTTAGTCTCTTCCAGATTAACATTTGATTTCTGTACATGTATACTGTATCTTGATTTGCAGGCTGAGCTATATACCATATAGATGTACTGATGTATCTAGTAGTAGTAATTGTGAAATGTACATTGGTCAAAAAATTGTTCACCATCACATTTATTGTACTTCAAGAAGAACAGATCTTACATTCTTATCAAGAGCTTTTACTGTGCAAAGATTTAAGAATGCAAAGTATATGTAGATTATTGTTTAAGTATATATAAGAAAACTAATTATATCTTACTAAAGATCTTCTGAACACAATTACATAATCACCTGTCTACCTCTTGGGTTTCCTGTCCTATTAATTTTGAGGAAGTGAAAAAGGGTCTCCTGAAAGGTCTTTTACTTGATTGTTTTGCATTAATAGTTGTTATGCCTCTTCTTTCAACTTTTGGTTACTTCTGCTGATACTTAGGAACTACTGGGAAAAAAAAAGGCCTTTGAAACAAACATGTTATGTTGTAACCCTTTTGTACAATGAAATTGTGGATACCTTGAAGAGTAAAGCATATAAAAGCTATGTTTCATTTTCTTCTTATGGTTAATAGTGACAGTGGCATGTTAATATTCATCTTTTCTTTTTCTTTTCACCTTTTTTTTAAGCAAATTGCTTGTTCTTTTGCCCATAAAAGGTTCTGTACAAAAGCAGATGTGACAATCGTCTTAATGAGGTCATAGAAAGGATTGCTGCTGATAAGCATGAGGTATCTTTCTTTAGAATTGCATGTCTTCTTATTGCGTCAATAGTCATAATATTTGTTAATTGGTCAATATATTAATTTCAGGTTGAGATTCTAGCAAAGAAATATGAAGATAAATATAAGCAAGTAGGAGATTTATCATCCAAGTTAACAACTGAGGAAGCCACATTTCGTGACATACAGGTGCAATGAAATATGGCTTTTTCTTCAATTGATAGCTTATAAGCATATATGCTAAAAAGTTTGTTATTTTGTTTTTTTACCTGTTTTGCTTCATTGCTGTCAAATGATTTATGTGTAGGAGAAAAAAATTGAATTGTATCAAGCAATTGTCAAGATGGAACAGGATGGAAAAGGTGATGCAACTTTGCAGGTACATTTTAATATTACCAGGTTTGTGCATCCATCTTGAGAAATTATGATCAACTTCTGTATCTCATTTAGTCATCTGAAATTTTCAGGCTCATGTTGATAGTATCCAAACAGACCTTGATGAGCTGGTGAAATCTCTGAATGAGCGGTGCAAGAAGTATGGATTACGTGCTAAGCCCACGACATTATTGGAGCTACCCTTTGGTAAATTCAAATTCATAATTGGTGTTGTTATATACTTTCAGTCCTTCTCAATTCTTTTTGTGTCTATAATTTCGTTATATGGTATTTAGTGCATTTGTTTTAGATATCAGCTTTGTTTTGTAATTTGAGGAACTGGCCTTCAGTTGCTGAACTACTGGTTTTGAATCAGCATTAAAATTTATTCAGCCAGTGCAACTTGATACAGGTTGCTTGATCAAGTGGCATTTAATATATACAGTTTATTCGAATTTTATGTAACCTTTAACTGATTTTGTTCCAAAGCTTTGTTTGGACAAGCTCTCTACAATATTTTATAAAAATCATGTCCTTTGTCATGAATCTTTTCGCATGTGCAATTTTTTTGGAAATCAATTTACAATACAATATGATGATGCTTATATAATTACATGGTTCTTTGTAATAGTTGCTACCGTACTTGGTATCAAATGTTGGGTTAGTGCATTGATTTTATGAAAGCAGGGAAACTCAAAGCTCTTTGATGTTTCTGAGAACAGTGTGCAAGAAATACTATGCATTTTCAATACATTTGATTTAATTGATGTTGGTGATGTTCTATAAAGTAATGCTTATTTTTTAGGTTGTTCTGACAAAAATCTTTAGTTGTTGGCTTTCTGTATCTGTTTGATTGCATTTATTTACCATGATTTTAATGAAGCTCAGAAAACTGTTTATAGCCTACAATATAGCTTTTCATTTTTGTTAAATGAAATTGCTTCCTTTTTGTTCACTTACTTGCTAAGTGCATTGTTGGCTTCTGGATACAATTTTCATGTTTTCTTGTTTTGCTTATTTTAGTTGTGTCCCTTCGTTTCTCTTTGTGGTGCTCTGCCCACAAACCTCATTTGCTCCCCTCTATTATATATTTATATTGAATAATGTAATAGTTATGTGCATATTGAGTTTGTTCTTGTATTCTGTTGCCTCACTCAATTTTTTCCTGTAAGGCTGGCAACCTGGTATCCAAGAAGGAGCTGCTGACTGGGATGAAGATTGGGATAAGCTTGAAGATAAAGGTATCCAAATTGACCCAAATTATATATGATAATCTGTTAATTGAATAAAAAGAAAAATGTTGTGCCCACTATGTGGCATCCACCATTAATTATGAGGAATTTTTGCACAAGGTTTTGAAACCACATTGATATTCCTAATTATTGTTTTATACACTCTTATTGGATGCCCACCTTCTGTATCATCAAACTCAATTTGATTTTGTTTTCATTTTGATAAGGATATGCTTTTGTCATTCTTATAATTTAAGGCAGCAGAGTTGATCTCAAATAGACAACTTGTTTGTGAAGTATTAAAGTCTGCATTACTTGTTTCTTGGTTTGCTTAGTGTTTTTCATCCTTCCATCTGTATTTTCTTCTGCATTAATAAAGTTTACTCTATGTGTGATACATTATAATTTAATGCATTATCAATTTTTTCCTGTTCTTCCTTGGTTGCTTGCACCTAAAAGTTCTAGTACCCACATCAGGTATGTCTTTAGAGTTGGGAGGAAAGGGAAGGCAATGAACTAGGGAAACTAAATGGAAGGCAATGAACTAGGGAAAGGAAATGGAAGGTTGTATAAACAAATTTACTAAATTATGTAATATTTTTTTATGAAACTGTTGAAAAATACAAATAAGGAAAGAATATAGAGATAATAATTAAGGAAATAATTGTTGACAAACATCTCTTCAGATCAGAGAAGAAATCACAACATTGAGGTAAGGGCTGAATCTTAAGGCATGCTTACTCATGACACACTGACTTTTTTATTAGCAGAAAGAAAATTATAATATCAGAAGGCTAAGCAAACTAATCCAAGTCAGACAGATCTCGCACACTTTTTGTGGCCACTAAATAATTAATGGGTGAGGGATAATGAAATGGGGTACTCATAGTTTTAGTTATACAATTGGTTGCAGCATCAAAAGAACCAGTTGGAGCTGACCAGTCTATATCTGTTAGTAAAATATTCTCTTCTATGCACTCACAGACCTTAGTTTCTATCACATCCTCTGCTTGCCTGTACCTCTCTTATATCCATATTTCTTTTACACTAAGTACTTTATTAGCTGATGAATTTTACTTAGTAGTACTTTATTGTGTCATTATTTTCTCAGTGTAGCCGTTTATCTAAATGTGAGGGATCAATTTTGAACAGTTGTGTAGGTCAGGAGACAGTACATTCTGAAAATAGGTGTATATTTAAGAGATATTATATGATATTGATTGAATTAAAATAATGGTTAACTTCTTTATTTTCTGACCTGCGTCTGTTTATTTTTGTATAATTTTGGAAAGGGCTAAACCATGAAATAAATTTGGTTATTCACTATGCTTGCAGAATTTGTTTTTGTCAAAGAACTCACTCTCGATGTGCAAAACATTATAGCACCTCCAAAGCAAAAGTTGTCATCAGCTGTGAACACGAAAACTGTGAACACGAAAACTGTGAACATGAAAACTGTGAACACAGAAGCTGTGAACACTGACAGTCCTACATTTGCACCTTCTCCTAAGAGTGATGATACGTCAGTAAAGCCCCAGACTACCAATGAACAGGGAGTTGGCAATGGATCTGTCTATAATAAAAGTGAAGACGGGTCTGTAAAAAGTGCTCCCAATAGTCCATTTGCAAGCAGTGCTATTGGAAGCTCACATGGGGACTTTGATTCTGATATTAGAAAGACAGCTGGTGAAGATAGCTCACCCCGTGATCAAGATACCACACAAGAAACCCAAAGGTATGTACACCAGTTTCCCAAATTCTGGCCTATTGCTCTTTAGTTTTTTTCTTATTTTGCTGATCATTAATATTCTTTGTGCCTTTTGAAGGCCATGGCATTTATATTATTATTATTATGGGGAGAGATGAAGTTACTCTAGGAGTAACTCTTGGTAAAGTTACTCTCTTTAATAACTTTTTATTTATATTAATTTTTAGGCTTAATTGCAAATTTTACCCTCAACTTTTTGCCTTTTCTTGAATTTTACTCCCAACAAATTAATTTGGTACATTTTACCTTTTGTCGTTTATCCTTTAATTGCCTACAAAAGTTGGGGGAAAATTTGTTTAAAAGAAAAAGTTGAGGGTAAAATTTGTTAAAATAAAAAATTGGGGGTAAAAAGCGCAATCTCAAATGATGAAAAGTAAAATTTGCAGTTTCTTAAAAGTTTGGGATTGAATGCATTAAATTAATTTGTTGGGATAAAATTCGCGAAAAAGTAAAAGGTTGAGGATAAAATTTGCAATTAAACCCAATTTTTATTATTCCTACCGTTGAATATTTAGATATTGATTCAACAACCATGCACTTCAAGTTTTAGATAAAGCAAACATTTGTAGTTTTGCAATCTTATTATACTCAATGTTTATTTATATTTTTTAAAAATATATTATAATTTAAATTAAATTTATTTAATGAAGTATCAAATAGTTTTATAATTTTAAAAAAATTGTAGACTTGATCTAATCAATAAGAACTTTTAATTTAACAATTGGATTAATAAAATTTTATACTTTTAAAATAAAAGAAAAAACTGAAATATAGAGGAGAAACTGAGTCAGCCAAATCATCATTTGAATATCTAATAATTTGGGTATGTCTCTTATCTTCATAAATGAGGCTTTTGCCAAGAGCATTCTTAATGTATTTCAAGATCCGAGTTACTGCTTCCCAATGTTTTTGGCAAGGTGAGTTTAGAAACTGACTTGTCATACTTACTGCAAAAGCAATGTCTAAACGAGTCATAAATAGGTAGTTCAACTTCCCAACCAACTAGCTGTGTAGGCGACACAGGTGGATCAAGAGTGGATGCTTAAGCAATATTTGTTAGACGAGGGAGTTTAACAAATGTCATCGTCAAGGCTACGAGTGATCCAAAAATTTAATCATGCATTGCAGAGTATATAGGGGGCAAGGCATACTTGGCCAAGGTCATAAAGAAGATGCTTTGATTTTGTAATTCCTTCTTTACCTCAATTGGATTGGATGCAACAGGAGGTAGGAGTTCATTATAGTCATGTAAAGTGGCATGAACATGACCTAGATAAGCAGACATAGGGCCTTCAAAATGTTGAGGAGCAAGCAATGTCATTAGATCCTAACACACACTATACCGATGTTGAGTGTCATTGGTGTAGAGGGCACATACCTCACTCCAAACTGGTTCACAGGTTTTATGGACCTGAAAATCGGTTTGAGTGAGGGGTGAATCGTTGATTTTAAAACACTATAGAGTTGGGCATCATTTTTCCGCCAGTGCTCATACTCCGTTTTTGGTATGCAATCCACGAATCAATTTCAGAGGCTCAGGTAGAGTAGTTAAAACCATCCATCTCAATAGGCATAGGCATGCTGGAAAAAATGGTAGGCTTTTCCTTGGGAAGCAAAGAAGAGGTGTTGGATGTCACAGTAGATGAATACACAAGAAATACCTGTAAACAGTTCCTATATAGAGAGAAAGAAACCTGTTTGGAGAGAGAGAATCATCAAATCACGTCTAATGAGGTCAAAAGTCTAGGGGTAGGGTTGCCCAATACAGGTGTGGCCGTCATTAGAAGTTGGGGGTTAAACAGAGCTGCCACGCATCGCTAGCAGCTGTGGTTGGCGCTGGAGAGAATCGGTGCGTGAGAGCGTGTGGAGCGTCAAACAGTGATACAACTGCTGAGGTTGTGTAGATTGGCAAAAAAGGTAGTCTTGGGGTGGGGTGACTTGTCATAAAACGCCGAAAAACATGTTGGAAAAATGCCAAAAAAACACATTGGAAAAGAGAAAAGGGTGACCGGAAAACAGCGAACCAGAAAAGAGAGATAATTCGCTAAAAAAAATTTTCTCTAAAAAAATTTCATTGAGTATAGTGGGTTCATTGGATAGGCATAATTTTCAAGAGACTCTTGATAGCATGTTAAAATAAAAGGGAAAGAACAGAAACATAAAGGAGAAATCGTGTCTAAATACAACACGGATGAATGTTTATGTAGGCAAAAAGAAATTGATTACAACAAATTAGAAGAGATATAGTTTCTTCTAAATCAAAAATAATATCCTCTAAATCAAAGATATTATGCCTAAATACTTTATTTCTTAAAATACATTATATTTTATTTCCTTATTTTCAACAAATATTATAAAAAGAGTTATTGAAGGGAGTAACTTTACAAAGAGTTACTCTTGTAGTTACTTGATCCTTCCTCTATTATTATTGTTATTGAACAAATATGGTGGCATTATTGTTAAAGACTCCTCAATCTCAACCTAACAACATAATCTTTCAATAGATTTGTCCTTTACATGGTTTTATGGCCCTTCTTACTGTTTGGATAAAAGTTTGATTACCCATTTCTTTCAATCATGTTATAACTTTAGCACAAGGAAAAATGAGCCTATGCATAATCCATGCTTTTACTCAAAGGGCTTTTATGTGAGGGTGTGTTGGAGACCCACAGGCAACTTAAGCTTTTAAGAGTCATTGATATTTGTCATCTCTTGTATATGATGTGTAAGAGAGTCACAATTGTTGTATATTATCACTTTATAGGTTTTGGATCATCTACAAGTCGCAGTTGATTAGTGATACTTGCATTAGCACACACACATGCACCCTCCTCACCTTAGCTTGAAGATTACCAAACTCCACATTTTTTACTTGGGCAAACAATCCATTTTTAACTTTACAAAAAAGCTATTTGTCCTTGCAAAACATGAGGATGCTTAACCTCCTCAGAGTTAAGAGTTGAGACTTGCATCTTAGCATCATCTACGCAGTTACACTACCATTAACTAAATAGAATTTTAAGCTATCATTTGTTCACAAAAATAGAAAATGAAAACAGAAATTTTTTTCTCAAACCAAAGAAGCCATAATTTACTTGTGTTTTAGTAAAACTTTGCTTTTCAAGACTCAGCTTACTTTTGGCCATACTTTCTCTAGGGTTCATTTTATTCACTAAATTGTAAAGGACAACACAATTCAAAACTATTTGTTACATGTTTGACTTTAAAAATGGTAATGGGACAACACAACAGAACTGGTACAACATAGAACAAATATGCAAAAAGTTGTTGCTCAACTATTCATGGGACAACTTTTTGTCCCAAGTACAAGATTGTAAAAGACGAATATATCCTTTATCTCTTTTCTCTCCCCCTCATGTCCTCTCCACTCTCGCATTCTCTAACCGAAAAGTGCTCTTCCTTGGACAGTTACTTTTATCTTGAGGATTTTTGACAGTTGTGAGCAAAACTTTGACAAAGGATTGCTATACTGTTTTGCTTTAACGTTTTATGTTGGTATAATATTATATATATATATATATATAACAAATTTATATATTATATGTGATATAATATTTATGATATATAGTTTGTAATATATATTATTTTATTATAATATTATTATTATTATTATTATGAATTGTATCAAGATAATTATAATTATTAATAAAAAGGGTATTATAATGAATTTTACATTCTTTTGCTTGTGCTATCCATTATCCACCAAACAATGCATAGGACAAAGAGTTGTCCAGTAATTTAAGCATTGTCCAGGATTGTTCTTCTTGTGCTATACCTTAGTAGGCATCAAACGCGCCCCTGATGTTTAAATGAGTTTTTGGGCAATTATATGAGGCTAAGATTTTATAATGAGTCTAATAATTGATTAGGCATTGAACATTCCTCAGTAGCTCCACAGTTTGAGTTTCTGCCTCAACCAGCATTTTTTCACCATGTTACAACATTGCTTATTGTATGTAGACCTTATGTGCCAAATTTTAGAAAGTTTAAATAACCACAAAGTATATGATGAGCTTTTTATTGTATAGATGTAAACTTTTTGGTGGACCAGGGTTGGAAAGCCGCCTTAATTGCCGTCACCCCTAGGCTGAAAAGGGCTACCTATGGAGGGGCTAACCAGAAAGGTTGAGTTAAGCGTAGCTGAGTGTAGCTACTGGATGCAGCTCTTAGGACATCGAGATCCCATATCAACTAGAAATATGACTTTAATTAGTGTTTATAAGGCTCAGACAGTACTCACATTACCAGTCAATTTTGTGAGGTTGAGTTAGACCTTAAGTTCAAATTCTAATAAATAGAAAACCATATTGGATTAATTGACTTTTACGAGCATGTTGTTCATGCTAGGGTTATTGAGGTGTTCAAGATTTGTCTAGTATCACTAACCTGGCCCAACTAAAAGATGGTTTTAATGGATTCAGGTTTTAGAAATTAGACTCAACATGTTCTGAGAACCGGTTCAGTTATATCTCTGAATTTTGATCATTCCAACCTGGCCGGTGTTTTATATATATATATATATATATATATATATATATATATTAAATTATGCTTTCTTTTAACAATTATGTATTAATAATAAGACCTTTTGACTTAAATGAAAATGTTTTGCATAACAAGATGTTGTATTTGTGTTGATTTTTTTTTTGTTTTGAAATATACAGTATATACCACAAAATATATCTTACTTTTATCTTCATAATTTAATTTTATGATTTAGCTATATATAATGTTAAAATTTATATATTATGTCAACAAATTGAGCTGACCAGGTCCTGTCACATGCATTATTTGGTCTTGGTCAGATTGATTCAGGTCCATTCTAATGACCCTATTAAAATTTTAGACTGTGTAGGGATAAAGCTAAACCTGTTTCAAACCCATCCTGTTAACATTTCTAGTGTATGGTCCAACTTTGGTTTGAAATTGATTTTGATATACATCAGTGTCGATAGATACCAATGTATACTTGTTTCATAGTTTCACATGTTATGGATCTTGTGATGATGCAAAATAATCTACATATAATCTTTGCATATGTAGTGATCATGGTGGTGCCAAGTCTGTGTTTTCTGGAGACAAAAATTTTGATGAACCGAATTGGGGAACCTTTGACACAAATGATGATATTGATTCAGTTTGGGGATTCAATGCCAGTAGCTTCACTAAGGAGGTATGCCAATTCTCACACCTTAAAGTATTGTCTTGGCAAAATTATTTTTTATTTCAAAACATGTGTTTGACAGTTTTGTATATATGCTGTCTAAATTTCTCCTGCTTTATTCTACTACCTTGTCATGACCAGTGGTGGTTGTTGACATTATAGGGGACTGATTGGAAAAGAGAGGATATAGAGTATATGTAATTAACTGGATTGTGATGTAGTAATATTTTGAAAACACTAACCCAATAGTCTATTACACCTCTGAATACTAATATTTTTTATATGGAAAATTACTTTTACAGGAGAGAGACCTTGACAGAGCTGGGGACAACTACTTCTTTGGTTCTGGGGAACTGGGCTTAAACCCCATCAAAACGGGTTCACCACAGGCTGGTGATCTCTTCCAGAGGAGCAGTGGATTCAGTTTTGATGATTCTGTTCCAAGCACGCCACTTTTCAGCTCAAGTAGCTCTCCGCAAAGGCCAAAAGAGTGGTTGGAAACTGCTTTTGACTTCTCAAGATTTGATTCTTTCAGAACACATGATAGTGTATCTTTGCCTGCTCGGGAGACCACGGAACAATTTGATTCAGTACGCAACAGTGCAGATTTTGATCATGTTCATGGGTTTCCAGCTTTTGATGACTCGGATCCCTTCGGCTCTGGGCAGTTTAGGACTTCATCGGATAGTCAAACTCCAAGAAGAGGATCTGATAATTGGAGTGCTTTTTAGTTTAGCAGTTTCAACCCATGCATTGTTTGTGTTTTCAGACTTTCCGACTGTTGCCTTTGGTGGAGTGGGTTGTCTGTCATACTATTTGGATCTGTTATGTGTAATGCATTTCTTGTATTTAATCCTGTGTATTCCTTATTCCTCACTTTTTGTTTGGGGAAGGGCGCGGGTTTGTCTCCAGTCCAGCAATCTCACTTCCCTTCTTAAATTGAAAGCGGAGGCCTGTCTATATTTTTGGTTTGATGGTTGATAATTTTCCATAGTCCCGTAGAAGAGATTGTGGTATTGACGACTCTCTGATTTCAGTGTTGTTTACTGAGCGGAATTTTATTATGATTCTTTTACTTTTATGTGGTGAAGTATAACTTGAACCTAATTTGGAGAAATGTAAACAATGTACTTTCAAACACAATTTTTGTAATTAACTGAAATTTATTTAAATTCACCCAATTATTAGTGACTGAAATTTATTAACATTCCACTTAAATCTAACTTCAGAACACTCGGGTTGGTTCTGATTTGGTCGGAAGTGTTTACTGGAGAGATCAGTTATCAAAGTATGTTGTATTTGGGTAGCGTATTTTAAGTTGAACAGAAATGCAGTGAAATCGAGTTATCATTTGTGGATTCATTTGTTTGCGTAGTTATTAAGAAATTAAAACAAACTCTTTTAAGTATGGATGGATCTATAAGAATTAAAGGAAAACAAGAATTATAATATGGAAAATACAGAGATTTTTTGGGATTCAATAATTAAAAGACTAGTCTAGGCTGTCATTTCTGTTTTAGTTTTCTAGGATAATTATCGATTTAAAAATACATTTATTTTTTTTAAAAAAATTAGTTTTAATTGTTTTTCTATTGTAGCTATAATTGTTACTATTCTTATTTATAAGATATGTTTTTAAATTTTTTTTATTCTTTTAATTGTCTTATATATTAATTATTTTTTATTAAAATATTTTTATTTATTTTAATCTATAATTAAATGTTATTGAATTGTCTTTTTCTTTTTCCTATGAAGATTAAAGAAGATGAATAAATTTTTAATAATATTAAGGACAAATTTGAAAAAATTATAATTATAGGAAAACTTAATGTTAATATCTATTTTTTTAATAAAGATAAATTAGTCAATCACGTCTTATAAATAGAACGAAAGAAATAATAAGTTTTAATGACAATTTTTTTTATATTTATAATAATCAAGATCATTGACTAGTCCATTTATTGATAAATAACTCTAAACATATTTTTTTAAAATTTAATCTATTAATAACTTTAGACACTAAATGAACCTAATTTTAGCCAATAAGTAGACAAGTTTGATGAATCTGAGCCAAGTCATATCTTTACATAATGAAGATCGTTTGTCACTAATTATTAAAGCTAATAGATTACATGTGTATAATTCTAGTTATTAATATTATGGGTGAAATAAGGGACAACAATACATAATAACAAGGTATATTTAGTTTGGGGTGAGTGTGGGATAGGTTTATTTATGTCCTAACCTAACTCAATTTTGTTAGAGTCATTTGCTTGAATATATATGATTTCATAAATTATACATGCATCATTTCGTAAATTGCTTGAATATGCATGATTTGTATAAGATCAAGTCAACCTAACTTATTATTGTCATATGTTAATATTAATCTTAATAACATGTATGGTTAACTTGTTGAATAAAAGAAGTATAAAAATTAAATTAGGGCATTTTAAAATAAATAATATAATCATAAATATTATTTATTAAATAAAAATTATTCATATATATTTGTTCCAAAAATTTAAACCTTTTATAAGAATATAGAACACTGAAATTGATTGAAATAATTTGAAACATAACTTGAACTCATCTTTAAAATATACTAGATCTGAATTCTAAAACTCAAATATGCAAATCCAACCATGAGATGGATGAGGATGAAGGGACAGTCTAGGTCTACACACCTTTATATGTGATACTAACATAACATATGTTACATGATTTGATAATCTTTCAAAAATAAGTGTTTGGAACCTTATCAAACTCATCTATAATATCTATTTGGAAATAAAATTCCAGTACATACTTATAACCATTCTAGATAAATATTTTTGGAACTTTTACTTACTATTCCAAAAGTATGTTTCTAGTAGGTTACACATTCTTCTATGTGAAGGTAGTTTCAAAATATATTAATTACAAAAAGAGAAGATGTATTTGGAAAAGAAAAATAAGTTGCAAAAAGAAACTCCCTTTTTAGCTTTAGACTACACAAATTATTAGTTTAGAACATTGCGCAACACATTGGATGTACATGTGAACAAATTTTTCAATTTCTCATTCTACACTGGTTAGGGGATTATGATTTCCAAAATTGTTCTGGTTATTTAAAATTATTATTCAAAAAAGGCTAGGAAAAAGGGAACAAAAGAGTAAAAAAGGATGCTAGTATGTGTGTGCGCTACGACTAGGTGGGGGAAAACAAAGGAGAAGCTTGGCTTTTCCTATTCTAAATTGGAAATTGTTTTTACCAAATTTGTATATTACGACAAAAAACAAACTTTTTGGAGGGTTATGTGCATGTGTGTGGTTTGGTGTAGAGAATGGAATGATGAGACCAATTAATTTGTCATTTTGGTGAGAGATGAGTGGAAGGGAGACAAGAAGATTTTGTTAATATTAAAGACCTAAATATTCTTCTTAAAATTAATTAGAGTCAACTTAAGAAATTAATCGAATTATATTTGTGTGTCTTCATTTTGGGTAAGGTAAAGAAAAAGGAAAATGGAATTCAAAATTTTACTAGTTTTTACATTTTTCACTAAAAATAGCCTTGAATTAATTAAGTAAAAAATAAAGTTGGTTTTCTTCTTTCTAAAGTTAACTATGGGTAGGTTTTTGAAGGATTAAAGGAATTAAGGAATTGAAACTTTGTCTTCAATTCACAATTGTTTATAATAATGCACAAGGAAAAGAAATTAAAACAACACTTGATTTGGTTCACCATAATTGTCTTCAATTTTTTTAGAAAAACAATGGGAAAGAAGTACAAGTTTTCACTAAAATTTTAATCACTATCTTTTTCCTAATTAACAAGTGATTTAGGGTGAAAAGCTAGACCATATTTCTCTATAGAAAGGCATGAGTTTGGAGAGGAAAAGAGTGATCAAAGTTTTTGTAATTAATTTCAACTTTAAGATAACGTGTTAGAAATTAAAAAGTTTCAATACCTTAAGATTAAGAACTATGTTAAAGACCTAAGTTTAAATTTGTTGTGAAATGATAATAAAGTGTTTTTAATTTGTTCAAGAAAAAGACTAAGTCAAAACATTAATTAGAATTGAGGTTATGAGGAATTAAAATTAAGTATCTAATAATATGATTAGAATTTGTGATGTTACATAATTCCTTATGTTAGATACTTAATATATGAAATTATGAGATTGATGTCTTGGCGCAATGAAGAATTTTTGCAATGCAATATACTGTTTAGCTATGCACTATTTATATTGTTTATCTATTTGTAAGACAAAAATGTTATTACCCTATATTGGTGTTTAGTAATTGAGACCATATGATAATAAGTAAACTATGAGTACTATTAAGAGAGAAATATGCAATGACATGTTGCCTATAGTGAAATATACAACTTAGTAAGCTGAGGAATGAACGATAGGAGCTCGCTAATAGAAGCCTTAGGGATAAGATATCAAATAATGAAGTTTCTTAAGAATTAGGGGTACGTTGTGTTGGGAACTTCACTTCATCAAGCTTGGCAATCCCAACTATTGTTTAGAATTCAATTGACTGTTGCGAGAGTACACCTAACTTATAGGACTGTGGATGTCTTGAGTTAAGATAATTTGAGTTCATTTATGGAAGATGAAGGCTAGTACCATGGTTTGAGATGTATGTACTCCTAGTCACTTCTAAACAGGGAGTATGGATCGATACTACGCTTTGAAGGTTAAAATGTTATGACTAGATAAACACTAGATTTCTTCGCTATTATATAACTACTTGATTGTCGGTAGTTTACTATTATTAGTAATATATATAAGTTATAACAAACCTTATTTTCATCTTTATTTTCTATGTATGTACTCATTAGATGGTAAGTTTCTTTATTGATGTAGACATTTTAGTGAATGATATGGGATGCAAAATTTGAAGGGCATATTCATTTTTGCATTTGGGAGAGGACAAAAGTTATGTATTGTTTTGACTAGGTTATTTGATGTATGAGTTATGATTACCTAGCTCATAACTTCTATGTGTTTGTTAAACTTTGTAGTTACTTTTGTATTCTAAACTAATGTTTATTTTAAGAATATAATAGTTCTTTGTGTAATTGTAATTACTTATTAATAACTTTTTTCTTATCTTCTTATACCATTCCTAAATTATGTATTTAAATGTCAAGCAATAAACATGAAAAACTTACTTGCATTTTCAAAATAATTAAAACAAATAAATGAATTAGTGTGAGTTGTATTTAATGTAATATGTTGTTACAACTATGATGAGATACTAAAGATTTAAGCTAGCCTATCCTATAAAGAATACAAAGTTTTAGAAATTGGGTCATGATTTTATGAAGAACAAAGTCAAAAAGATGATGTTGATACATCAATGGCTTAAAATGACTTAAAGAAAAGCCTAAAGACAAAGAAGATGTCAAATGTGGCTCATACAAAGAAAATATTGAGTCAAGATTTTATATTTCCTTTAATTCTTTTACAATTTTCACTTTTGAGATAAAAAAAAAGATTTTATAATGTAAAGAAGTTTTCAAATGCAAAAAAAAGGTTTCTAAACACTATTAAAATCAATGTTTGATTAAAAGGCTAAGTAGAAGTTAAGGTTAACAAAATTTTCAAGTCTCAAATCAAATTGTGATGAAAGCTCTACAATCTCAAATTATAGATGCAAATCTAAGAGGAGGCTAAAAGCTCAAAAAAATACCAAGGTTGTTAGTGCCTAAGTCATGCCATTTGAACCAATTTTTAAAAAATCAGACTGATTATCGACTCAGTCAAAGTATTGAGCTGATGGATTAGTAAAAAATTCAATGAGTCTCTAATTAAATCACATAAATCGATATATATTAAAATTATGAATTTTATATTAAATATATAATATATAAATAAAATTTATATACCTATCCAAAGGAAGAGCTTTGTCATCCATGGTGGTCATATTCGACTTGAACATGATTGCTTCTAGTAGATGATACATGTGGTTTAGACCAATAAATAATATTTGTCAAAATTATATTGAATGTTGATATTGGTGAAGGAGTAAAACCCTTGTGAGATGCATTGACGCTTGGGTTCAAACCCAAATCACTACAAAATTTGAATTTCTAGTTTTGATTTTGTTGGGTAATTAAAGACAACATGAGGCATGGAGTTTAATTTTAGCTCATGCTAAAATTTGAAAAAGTTGAACCATAGGAATCAACACCAATCGACATGGGAAAGCTACAAGCATAACTCAATGTGTAAAAGTAGTGTGTTGCATGTGTGGGTTAATATATAAAAGTAGTGTCAAGTTAGTATAGGAGTATGTTGTAGTATGTTAAGAAACTTTTTGTGCAATGCGGAATCGACCGGTCGGTCAGGTCTATTGGCCTTAACCAGTTTAAGGCTGAGTCAATACATAAGTGTTAAATTAAGTGCACTTATAATCCAATCACCTGATACAATTGACCATATGTTTGATTTTCTATTCGATATGAGTTTTAAAGCAGTGATTTAAACTACTTCATATTGAATATTGCTAAGAAGGTTTTGAGCAAACGATGAAGTTGTTAGTAATTATATGTGATTTCATAGGTTAATCATATTTTAAAATTTAAATTGATTGTTAGTAATTATATGTGATTTCATAGGTTAATCATATTTTAAAATGTAAATTGATGTACGTCTAATCTCCTTGTAACTTAGATAACTAAAAGATGATTACTTAACTTAGTGTATATATAAAAAGTTGGTCTAAGAATAAGGAGTTGGAAACTTTGGACCCTAACTCAAAAAACCAACACATTTACTCTTGAAGATATGCATTCAATGGGAAAGATGTATAAACTTGTAACAAGAAAATAAAATGTTTATTTACTTTCATCTTCTTGGTTTTCGTTTTTTACGTTCTGGTTTTACTATTCGTTATGAATTTGAGTTGCTTTTGTTTACTTTTATCGCATTGATATACTCTTTATTTGCAATTTCTCTTCATTGTAATCATAAACTTATTATCAGCTAAAACAATGCACTTTAATGATTTGACTAAAGTACAAATCGGAGCAGGATGCGAAAATATCATCATCAATAAGAAAATTAAAAATTATTGAATTTTTTCAGTGCTCCGACCATAGTCCAACCCATCGGCATGCGTCGTACAAATATGATAGCAAGAACAGATATTCTTGTACAAGCGTAGAATTTACTTGAATAGTGCGTTAATGACTATCACAAACAATACATTCTGACATCCTGGTCCCATCCCATAACAGCAGCACTTAAAAACGTTGAAATGAAACGTCGCAATCTGATGCGCACATCTAGCATTGATGTCAAAATGGCCCTGTGCTGTGCTCAAACACCATCCCACTTGACACTTAGCACTTGCTGTGGTGATGGAGTGGGGTGCTCCTTTACCTCTTCTAGTTATACTCCACCTCCTCCAGTTTTCTGCTTTCATTGTCTCCCTCTATATTTCAAGCTAGCTGTCTCTCTTCACCAAACTTCACCAGTCACGTACGCCACATTACATTCCTTCATCTCTTTTCCTTTATATCATTTAATTAATTTTCATTTACATAATCATGCACCTTGTCTGTCATAGGTTCTGGATGAATCTGTTAGGCCTTGCATTAACATTGATCCTATTTCATGGAGCTTCCAGTTCCAAACACGATGATGTCGTCAAAATCGGTGCCATATTCACATTAAAAACTATAAACGGACGAGTTTCCAAAATTGGCATTCAAACTGCCGAGAAAGATGTGAATTCCGATCCTCGCATCCTGGGGGGACGTAAATTGTCCATAACCATTCATGATTCAAACTTCAGTAGTTTTCTTGGCTTTATTGGGGGTATGTATGGCATCACTTGCTAGTTGCTTGTTTTATATTCTTAAATAAATTAGTATTTATAGTTTGATATTCATTCACTTGATGACAGCCCTCAAGTTCTTGATGACCGACACAGTAGCTATAATTGGTCCACAAAGTTCAGTCATGGCCCCTGTGCTTTCGCATCTTGCAAATGAGCTCCATGTTCCCCTACTGTCCTTCACTGCTCTGGATCCCACCCTAACTCTTCTCCAGTATCCTTATTTTGTCCAAACAGCACCAAACGATCAGTTCCAGATGACTGCAGTTGTTGACATGATTAGTTATTTTGGTTGGAGAGAAGTCATAGCAGTGTTCAGTGATGACGACCAGAGTCGAAATGGGATAACTGTTTTGGGGGACAAACTTGCAGAGAGACGCTGTATGTTGTCTTACAAAGCAGCACTGCCCCCTGATCCAACCGCCACTTCAAGCCATGTTACTAGTCAGTTAGTGAAGATTAAGAGTATGGAAGCTCGAATAATCGTTTTACACACCTTGGCGCAGACAGGTCTCTTGGTTTTTGAGGTGGCTCAAAAACTAGGAATGATGAGCAAAGGTTATGTCTGGATAGCTACTGCTTGGTTATCAACTGTTATAGATTCAACTTCACTACCTTCAAATACTTGTAACTCAATTCGAGGAGTTATTACCTTTCGCCCTCACACCCCTCAATCCAGAAAAAAACAGGCATTTACCTCAAGGTGGAAACACATAAGTAATGGGTCGATTGGGTTAAATCCATATGGACTCTATGCATATGATTCTGTTTGGATGATTGCTCAGGCACTAAAATTATTTTTTGATAAGAATGGTACCATCTCATTCTCTAATAATACAAATTTAAGTGGCAAGAGTACGAGGGAAGAGACTCTGGATTTCAGTGCTTTGAATGTTTTTGATGGAGGGAAGCAGCTACTTGATAACATATTGCACATTAATATGACCGGATTGACTGGACCTATTCAATTTGGTTCAGATAGATCTCCTCCACATCCATCATATGAAATCCTTAATGTAATTGCTACAGGTTATAGGAGTATCGGTTACTGGTCTAATTACTCTGGCCTCTCTGTAATAGCCCCTGAGAAACTTAACGCAAAGCCTGCCAATCGTTCAATTTCAAGCCAGCATCTAAACCGTGTCACATGGCCTGGAAATACATCAGAAAAGCCTCGTGGATGGGTTTTCGCAAATAATGGAAGGCAACTGAGGATTGGAGTTCCCAACAGAGTTAGTTACCGAAACATGGTCTCACAAATAAATGGCACCCATGCAGTTCAAGGATATTGCATAGATATATTCCTAGCTGCCATAAAATTGCTTCCATATGCAGTTCAATATAAGTTCATTCTGTTTGGAGATGGACAGAAGAACCCAAGCTACTATGATCTTGTCAACATGATTACTTCTAATGTAAGTAATACTCACAGAAATTACAATCCTTTTACTACATTACATATCACAATTATCTTGATTTTATTGTGCTTGCATCTACAGGTTTTTGATGCTGCTGTGGGTGACATTGCAATTGTCACCGACCGAACAAAGATTGTGGATTTTACTCAACCTTATATAGAGTCGGGGCTAGTTGTGGTTGCTCCAGTAAAAAAATTGAAGTCAGATGCTTGGGCTTTCTTGCGACCGTTTACTCCACCAATGTGGGGTGTCACTGCATTTTTTTTACTTTTTGTTGGAACAGTGGTGTGGATTCTTGAACATAGAACAAACGACGAGTTTCGGGGGCCACCAAAGGAACAGATAGTTACAGTTCTTTGGTAAGTACTGAGTGCACTTGTAGCTTGTGTAGACAGTTCGACATAACTCATATTTGTATGCTCTTGCAGGTTTAGTTTCTCAACCATGTTCTTCGCGCATAGTAAGTCCACCCATTTTGACACTTCATGTCCTATTCTTGAACATATTCTAGTGTATCTTTGTTGCTAGATACAAATAAGCCTCTTTACTGTTTCAGGAGAAAACACAGTTAGTCCACTTGGTCGAGTTGTGTTGATAATCTGGCTTTTTGTGGTTCTGATAATCAATTCAAGCTACACTGCAAGCTTGACATCAATTCTCACTGTGCAGCAGCTGTCCTCGCCCATAACAGGAATTGATAGCTTGATATCCAGCAGTGAACGTATAGGGTTCCAAGAAGGCTCATTTGCTGCAAACTATCTGACTGAGCAACTCAACATCCCCAAACATAGACTTGTTCCTCTTGGCTCACCAGAAGAGTATGCTGTTGCCCTTGAAAGTGGAAGGGTTGCAGCTGTGGTGGATGAACGGCCCTATGTAGAACTCTTCCTTTCAAACCACTGCAAATTCTCAATTAGGGGCCAAGAGTTCACCAAAAGTGGATGGGGATTTGTGAGTATCTTTAGAATTGGTATAAAGTGAATTTACTGATACTTTTCTCAAAATTACTTGAATGAAGTTTCTGTAGGAGGGACAACCAGGAATCATTTTATTTTCTTTGTTGCACTAAGTACTAATGCAAAAGAAAAACATAATGGTAAAAGGTGTGAGTGAAATTTTATAAAATGGGAGGTAAGAAATCACAAATTGAGTATTTTTAAACAAAAACTGCCGTGCTAGTTTATTTCGCTTCCCTTCAGCTTCTTTGAATGAAACGGTGAACAATATGTTGATGGTAGTTGAGCACAATTTTTGCTCAAGTTTAGTACTAGATGATTCTCAACTGTTATTCATGCACATACTTGTCTTTATTTATTAAATTATGTACTTAATAAATTTTGACGGTTGAATTTCAATATTATATTTAATTTCTTGGGGCAGGCATTCCCGAGAGACTCTCCTTTTGCAATTGATATGTCAACTGCCATTCTAACCCTATCTGAGAATGGTGAACTTCAGAGGATCCATGAAAAGTGGCTTTCAAAAAAGGCTTGCGGTTTTCACGGTACTAAGGATGAACAGCTTCAATTTAATAGCTTCCGGGGCCTGTTTCTAATCTGTGGAATAACATGTTTCCTGGCGCTTCTCATCTACTTTTTATCAATGGTACGCCAATTCAGTAAAAAATCCAGTCAAAAAGTTGGTCCTTCTAATCATTGCAGCTCACGTTCTGCACGCATCCAGACATTTCTACATTTTGTTGACAAAAAAGAAGACGCATCACCCAAGAAGTTAAAAAGAAAACTCGAGTATATCTCATCAAATGCTTATTCCAGAGAAAATCGTTTGAGGAGCATATCCAAGAGAGTACAAGTGGACATTTCCCAAGAGTCTCCTTGTGATTAAACTATACTTCATCAATATATGTCCTTCTCTGCAAGTCATTCGGCTGTACTCGTATTTCTGAAATGGATATCCTAAGTGACCTCACCTCCTGTTGAAGCCAAAACTTCTGCTTGCTTCTGGTCAAGATGTATAAGCACTCTAAATTTATTTAATATTATAGATCATATACTTGCATTGAAGTTCAAGTTATTACACAACTTGACCCTACAGTGACGTTTTTTGAATCAGTAAATCAAAAGATTAACGCAAAACTAACGGGGAGTGAAGGAATAAACATATTAGGATAGGAAAATCTGATTATGATTCTATTGACCATTTCCAATGCATACATTTTCTTTTTTATATATGATATGCAAAACCAAACTCTTCATCCCATATTTATCAATCATCTTACATGATGGTGTAGTAATTTTAATATAGGTAAAGAATGAATAAGACATAACAATAATGGTGGAGGAATTAAGTCGGTCTTAAACTTTTATGAGGTCTAAGGCTAAACAATAAATAAAGTTTTTTTTATATTTAAGTATAAATAACTATTATATAAAATATGTAGTTTTTATTGAAAATGATATATTTTGTTGTATTAAACAAATATTTTAGTATTAGTAAATCTAAAAAAGATGTATAATATTTTTTGTTTAATTTATTTTTACATTATTGTTTATCATTCAATTTATTTTGATTTATATATAAGATAGCTATAATAATATAATAAATTAAGGATAAATTTAATTCTTTTCATCTTCATTCCTAAAAAAACAAGATATGTTTATATTTAAAAAAAGTTAATTTATATTATTTAAACTCATCCTTATTTCAATGGAGTTTTTTATATTTGAGTAAACCTACCAGAAAACTTATCACATTATTTTTATAATTATTATTTACTTATATATTTTAAAATATGAATTTTATATTTATAATTTTGTTTTATATTTTATCTCTCATGCAAAAAAAAAAATACTCTAACTTAATTGTTATCATATATTATTGATAAAACATCATCTCATATTCAAGTTTACATATATTTTTTTCATTTATTAATATACTAATGATTAAATTAACTTTTGGTTTGTATTTCTTATTTTTTTAGAAAAATAAATATTTTAAGTTCATTATCAAATATTTATTACATAATGAACTAAAAATTCATATAAATATAATTATTATTTAATTGTTTTTAAAAAAATAGATATTTCCTTTTAAAAATATATATTTTTTTAAAAATAAAAATAATAAACTAAATTACATTAATCACCTTTAAAGTTTTTTTTTTATACTTATACAATAGATTATATAATAAAGTATACAATAAAAAAGAAAAAAAATAAAAAATTTAAATTTAAAATATAATAAATGATTTAGTGACAAAGAAAAATAGACATAAAAGTT
>JAMLFT010000926.1:0-35222 GCA_026544285.1 Pachyrhizus erosus | reverse complement strand
TTATTTTTGAGAAATTATTTCATTATCTTGAATCACTATTTATGTATAATTTTAATTAATCTTTACGTGATAAATAATTAATATTTTTAATTTTAAAAAAATTAACAACACTTAATTATATATTACATAAAAATTATTCGAAATTATGATAGTCTTGAAATATATAAAAAAATTTCCCTTTACATATAGAAGACCCATGTGTGTAGTTAAAGATTTGTATAGTTTTTTTCATAGAAAGGTTAGAAAATTTTCTGAATCTTATTTTTTTATGTGACGTTTCTAAGCTGTTTCCTTCTATGTACAATATTTTCCATATGATATTTGTTTAGTACTAGCGGCAAAGAGAAAAAAGAAAAAGAAAAAGAAACTATAAAAAGACATTTTAAATTCTGGCTTTCTTGATGGGCAAAGAGTTGCCATTATTTTTTGAATCACAATGATCATGATTCCAAGAATTTAAAAAGCAAGGATTTGCATCCAACCCCACAAGATGCCACGGTTAAAAGAATCAACCTATTCAAAGTTTCACTACATTATTAAAGTAAAAAAAATACACACTAAAAAACAACAATAAACTAGGAAACATAGCAAGTTGTTCTGTTCTCACATTCCATGTGGATTCATTGTGGAACACTTTCTCTCTCTTGCAGACACGCTCACATTTCCCATTATATAAGACCTTGATTTGGGGTCAAGTTTTTCCTCACTCCTCGTCCTTTTTTTCCTTTCAAAATATCACGGGGAGGGATCGAAACCCAAGTAAATGGGTTTGTCATTGGTACATGCTCTGTTCTTAACTCTGTTTCTGCTCTGCCTCCAAACAAAAGCAGAGGATTTTGGTGCTACCAGGAAGCTCACAGGAGCATGCAACTTGTTTCGTGGAAAATGGGTTTATGATGCTTCATACCCTCTCTATGACCCTTCTATTTGTCCCTTCATAGATCCACAGTTCAATTGCCAAAAGCATGGTCGCTCAGATAAACAGTACCAAAAATATAGGTGGATGCCATTTTCATGTCCCTTGCCAAGGTACTTCTACTTCTCTTATTAATCATTGAACAAAATTAAGATAAATGTTCCTTCTTAAGTGTTGCTTGCACTATTCTCTTATCAGAATTGGAGTTTCACCTCTTTAGTCTACATAATTAAAATATTATACGAATTCCTAAGATGAAACTGTAATTCTGATAGAAGGATAACAAACAACATATAAGTATATCTAACCTTCCTTCTTAATTATTATAGTCTCTTTATATGCATTTTTTTACAATGTTGTGGTCCTAGGCTAAGTGGGGTTGTGAGATTGTTGTTGTGCAGGTTCAATGGATTGAACTTTTTGGAGAGATATAGGGGGAAGAAGATTATGTTTGTTGGTGACTCCTTGAGTTTGAACCAGTTCAATTCATTGGCATGTATGATTCATGCTTGGGTACCAAAATCTAGGAGCACTTTCAGTCAGAGGGATGCTCTCTCCAAAGTGACATTTGAGGTTGGTTCTTTCATTCTTGAGTTTTAATTTATATATTTATTGCTCAGTGTTTTGAAACTTTTCATTGTTTGTCCTTGGAAGTTCTGTCACTTTCCTATCTTGCTTTCAAGTTTTTGACTCAGAGTTGAAAACTTGTTTGTCATTTCCATTTTGAACTTAAATTCAGCTACCCTCTAATCTGATCTGAATTTGGGTATTTGAGCTCAGAACTTGGTGTGGTGCATGTGCATATTTTTGTGGTTACTGTGTGGCACCGTGCACGGAAGTAAGAGCAATAAAGATGGGATGTGATTGGTGGGAGACTTTGCTTTTTGCTGGGGACATTTCTGAATCTTAATTTAAGAGATAATAAATATTTGTGTCTGGTTAATTATTAATATACTTTACTCAAAACAGTTCTCTTAGACACTCTAATTAATTCAAACATTTCTGCACATAAAGAACAAAAAAGTGAAAAAATCATAATATTTATTTCTGGAAATTTTTATTAATTATTAGAACAGACATTGAGTTTCACTTGCCACATATTCATTTGATTTGGTAGAAAAGGGAAACTTTTTTTCTTGCTTCATATTCAAAACTACCTACAGTTCCTTCTTTATTTTTTTCCTTTCCTTATTTTTTTTTCATAGGAAATCTCAATTTTGGTTATATCCATAAAGACTATCAAAACCCAGTTGCTTTATACAGAAACTTTGTCAAACAAATGTTTCAATTAGAAATGATTTGTGTTTGGAGATCTAACTTTCCCTCCAATTCAGTGTGTGTTAATTGACATCAATCCCGGATGGAAGTTTTGAACAGTGGCTTAGTATTATCATCATTGGCTGTAACTGAATTATGAGTAAGACAACGACTAACACCATTATTCAACAAAATAGTTTTTCTTTCCATGATTGCTTTCTGCCAATAAAATGAATGATAATTTGACATTTGCCTATATTTTACCCTCACCTGCCACCAGAAAGTCTTATTATATGCTTCATTGTGTTTGTTTATGTTATAAGCTTCCATAATGCTATTTATATAATATTACAACAAATATAATTATTCATAATTGCGTGTGGGTTAATTTAGTTCAAAAGAAATTAAAAAAAAAAAATACTTGAATCAGAAAATTTAAAATCTACTTGTACAATTGCGAAAAACCGGAACTCCAACAAAATAACATCAAGGACATATTTGATTTGAGAAAATATTTTTATTAATTTTAATTATAAAAATATCGTATTAATTTCACTTGATTTTTTATTTTTACTTCGAAAACAGTAAGATATTTTAAAAATAGAAAACAAAATAAAAACATTTCCTCCAACTAGACTAACGTATTGTTTGGATTTCTTGGAATGTCTTCTAAAAGAGCTATATAATTAATAATTTAGCACCCTATGACTTAGAGAATGGACCACTTGTAGTTACAGACAGAGTTCTCTGCTTCTATTTCTACAGTTCTACGTTTACTCCTTAAATCTAGTAAACCGCAGAGTGTTAAAAATTGGACCACACTTCTTGGTGATAAGAAAGGGCAACGTTTGGCCTTTTATATTGTCTTTTTTTATTTTATTTTATTTTAAAATAGAGGATCAGTATTCTTACAAATAGTAAAGTAAGACAATAATACTTGACTATATATTCTAGGGCTACACATATCCTCTTCATATATCACAAAAATAGAATTCTTGAATGATTATTGCCGTCTTCTAATCATTTTTTTTAAGGGTGCTAACATTTTTTAGTACTCTTATTGTTCTATCTTGTAGGATTAGTGCTAATAATATATTTTAACACTTTTTTTAATAATTTTTTTATAGATCAAAATTAGGTCTCACTAGTTAAACGAAACTCTGATTAAACAAGAAATGAGAATCACATATTTAATATAATTCTCATGAACTTCACTTATAAAAATAATATGTCCAAAAAGAGTGTATTATTAAGTAGATTCAAATACAATTTTGGTTCTTATATTTTATTTGATTTATAATTTTGATCCCTCTATTTTAAAATAAAGATATTTAATCTTTTATTTTAAAAAATTCAAAACTTTAATTTAATTTTAAATTTTGTCTATATTTTTTTTTAATTTAGTCTAATTAAATTCTAAATCCAACATATTCATTTATTATATCATTGAAAAATAATTTAATTAAGTAAATTGTAAAAAAAAAAGAAAAAAATATAGCCAAAATTAAAAATAGGATTTAAAATAAGATAATCAAAATTGAGGATCGAGTAAAATAGAACAAAAATTGTATTTAAGTCTATTAAATATTAATATTTTTTATATAAGAGGAGAGAGACAAGCTATGATTGGAAAAGAATTAGGTGGAGGGATAGCTTAAGAACTGGGCTTACTTAATAAGGAGGTTTTACCAAATTAAAATTTTAATTTATTAAAAAAAGAATTGACAATAGAAATAATGTATTTTTTTCAGGACTATGGCGTTGAATTATATTTGTATCGCACAGCATATTTAGTGGACCTTGACCGTGAGAAAGTTGGAAGAGTTTTGAAGCTTGACTCTATCAAGAATGGTGATTCTTGGATAGGGATGGACGTGTTGGTCTTCAACACGTGGCACTGGTGGACCCACACTGGAAGTTCACAACCGTAGGATCATTCTTTCAACATAGTTTCCAATTCCAATGGTTAGTTTAATGATGCTAATTTTTGGTTTCCTGTTAAAAATTCATGATAGGTGGGACTATGTTCAGGTGAATAATAAGTTGCTCAAAGACATGAACCGCTTTGTTGCATACTATGAAGGGCTAACAACTTGGGCTAAGTGGGTTGAAAGAAACGTCAATCCATCACAAACTAAGGTCTTCTTCTTAGGAATTTCTCCTGTGCATTACCAGTAAGCTATTCATCTCTCCTTCATTCTAAATTCTAATTCGTTCATTTAAGTGTTAAGGGATATCTTTATTAGATTAAATTGATTATTTCATCAATTTTTCGTAGTAAGAGTGCTGCTACTTTTGACTAATACGACAAATGTCTATACAATGTGACAACTTTCACAGTTGGTCATATGAAAC
The DNA here is from genome assembly GCA_026544285.1 of Pachyrhizus erosus. Classification (NCBI taxonomy): domain Eukaryota; kingdom Viridiplantae; phylum Streptophyta; class Magnoliopsida; order Fabales; family Fabaceae; genus Pachyrhizus; species Pachyrhizus erosus. The sequence continues at coordinate 30,694 of JAMLFT010000926.1, read as the reverse complement.
TAATGGGAGGATTAACATGATTTAATTGAAATATTTTACGTGATTAAAGTAGAATTTTTTAAATTTAAACATTAAAATTAAATAAAAAAAATAAGATCAGAAACAAAAATATATTTTATATTGAGACTTAAGATCAAGATTTTGAACAAATTCTCATGGGATAAATTCTTATTAAGCTACTCTTGGAACATGCCCTTAATATATATCTAAATTCTGTGATATTGTAAATGTGCAATATTTTAATTAGTTATCTTTGGATGTGTATGTGTTGTGCTGATTTAGGGGGAAAGATTGGAATCAACCAGCAAAGTCATGTATGAGTGAGACTCAACCATTCTTTGGACTCAAGTACCCTGCAGGTACCCCAATGGCTTGGGTGGTGGTGAACAAGGTGTTGAACAGGATAACTAAGCCAGTGTATTTCTTAGATGTGACCACACTCTCACAGTACAGAAAAGATGCACATCCTGAAGGATATAGTGGTGTTATGGCAGTAGATTGCAGCCATTGGTGTCTTCCAGGGCTTCCTGACACTTGGAATGAGCTTCTCAGTGCAGTTCTTTCTGGTTGAAAACAGTAAGAGATAACAACTTTGTTTATTAGATCCAACATGTTAGAGGAAAACCAATTGTTTTCAACTGTAGGAAATATTTAATTTGGCAATTTGCTTCTTGTAATTGTGGAATAAAAGGGCTTGATGCACCTAATTGTAAATGTAGAATATTAATTTGGCAGAAATTTGCCTTCAATTGTACCAAATACCATTTTGAATACCATTGTGGAAAGATGCGGTGGCTCATGGTAAAGTAGTTGATGAATTCCCCTTTTCTAAAGCATTAAAATAAAATTGCAGTAGCAAAATATGTATTATATGAATTGTGGAGTTGCAAATCTAAGCTATTCTAATTTTATTCTTGAAGTTCCATTCTGGATATGACCTAGTTTAGCACTTTATTGCTGGCATATTGTTGACCTTCAAAGGTAAATTCTAGTATAAAGTGGCATGCAATTCCATGTAGGTAACAACAGTGCATTTGATTGGGTTGTGTAATTGGGGATGATAGAGGAGTCAATTTTTCCACACAAAAAAATTAAATAAAAGAGGAATCAACTTTCAGCCCGGGCTTTGGGCAATTGGTGCCCAAATAACCAATTTAGAAAATGTCTAATGGCACAGCTAGATGCCGTCTCTGTATGCCAAATGTTACAAACAGAATAAGTATTTTAGTTGATAAAAGTTTCTTACAGATTTATGAAGACAAGATTATGGCATCACCTCCCCACCCTCCACCTCCTTCCAGCCTTTTTATACTTTATATTTTTCTTATCACTATTTTTCTGAACTCTTATTGATGCAATTCTGTTAAAAAAATTGTTTCAGTTTAACTCGCTTTAAATGAGAAACAAACAAGAAAATGTTATTATGTATCATGCTATCTCAGTTATAATATTGAAATTATTTTCAAAATAAAAGACCATGTGAATTGTGAAGAGACACATATTAAATTAAATTATATAAATTCAGTATATAAATTGTGAAGTGTCCAAATTAGAAGGAAACAGCCACCATCATCAAGACGTGTTTCCTGAAGGTGAGCTGTTTGTCATAATGTCATAAATGAAACGAGGGAATATTTTGAAGAGTACTACTGAAATGGAATATTGATCACATCATACATAACGCTAGAGATACTGATTTAGAATATTCTTGTCTATTTATTTTGTATAAAAACCATTATATCCGGATTTGTACTTATATAGGAAAAAAATAATTAGTTGTACTAATACGAGGCATTCCCTTGAACTGCCACGTGTCTCAAACCCAAAGCACCAGAACAAACCTTTGGATAATAACATGCCTCATGTGCATCCTAAGCCAACACTCTCACACGTTGTAATGGCCACAAGGCAATGTACCACTTGTCACGTCCCCATGCAAACCTCATCCACCACCACCTCTTCAAACCGACACAACCCTTCTTTTTAAGCACCACAGTCGACTCAACAACACAAACCAAAACCCCACAAAAGACAACAGTTCTTTTGCTTACGATAAAGAACATAACAATGGCTTCTGAGCAAATGCCTCGCAGAGAAAACAACGATAGGATAATAGAGAGTGAGGTTCACGTTGAGACACAGGGAAAAGAGCCCCTTCCTGATAAGAGGAGGGCTGAGAGAGTGAATGATAAGAGGGAGAAAGAGAGAGAGAGGGTTTCTGATAGAGCTAGGTCTGGGAATATAGCTAAAGACAAAGAGGCTGAAGAAGGAAGAAGAGGAAGAGAAAGTGGTGGTGGTGGTGTTCAGCATGTGAGGAAGTTTGAAACGAAAGGTGATGAGAAGGAGGGTTTAGGGGAAAAGGCTGAACTCGAGGGAAGAACAAAAGTGGTGGTGGGAAGAGAGTTGAACAAAGAGGAGAAACAAAGAAGCAGACCAGGAGGGAAAGGAGAGGCAGAGAAAGCAAAACCAACGGAAAAAACAAGAGAGGAAGCTAAAGGAAGAGACAAAGCTGAAACTAAAGGTCAAACCAAAGAGGTAAAAATAAAAATTAGCCTCTAATATTTTTTGCATGCTAACCAAGCCTCTATGAATTATTGATCAAAAGTGAAGGAAAAATTATTATATAGTTTGAGATCAATCGTGTTTACCAATTTCCACAAGTAGTCAAATTTTATTAATTTTCTTTTATTAAATCAAAACTCAGTTATGTCTCATCTACAGAATGGCCATGATGATGGACATGTGTGATCTTGAAACATACAATATTTTTTCTCTTTTAGTTTTTGTATTGTTAACCCTTCAAGCTTAAAGGGAGAATGTTAAAAAGTGACACTCAATTATTTTAAATATTTTATCAACATCTCTTATTTTTTTTTTTCTCTTTAGATGTCAACTAGCATTTGGAGTGTGTAATTATATTTTTTATAATTTAACATTCTGTGATTGTTGGTTTTTGCTAGGGTGGTGCTGAAGAAGGCAAAAGAGAAAGAGAGAGTGGTGGGGGTGTTCATCATGCAGGGAAGTTTGAAACGAAAGGTGAAGAGAAGAAGGGTTTAGTAGAGAAAGAAAAACTCGAGAAAAGAACAAGAGAAGTGAAGGGAAGAGAGTGGAACAAAGAGGAGAAACAAAGAAGCAGCCCAATAGGGAAAGTGGAGGCAGAGAAAGCAAGACCAATGGAAAAAACACAAGAGGAAGCTAAAGGAAGAGAAAAGGCTGAAACCAAAGAGGTAAAAAAAAATTATATGCTAACTGAGCCCCTATGACTTAGTAGACTAAAGTTAACTCATACACCAAAGTAGGAGTTTTCTCACCTATTTTTTTTAAAATAAAAAAGATGAAGATGAAGCTAAAGGAAGAGAAAAAGCTGAAACCAAAGAGGTAAAAAAAAATTATATGCTAAGTTAGCCTTCTGTGACTTAGTAGACTAAAGTCAACTCATACACCAAAGTAGGAGTTTTCTCACCTTTTTTTTTTAAATATAAAAAAGATGAGTTTTGTATTATTGACCCTTCCATGCTAAAAGGGAGCTTGTAGCAAAGCAAAATAAGATTTTAGTAATACAAAGTGTCTTCACCTATATTTTTAACCTTTTGATATTGTTGTTTTATGCAAGGGTGGTGATGAGGAACAAGGCAGAGGAAGAGAAGACAATGAACAATCTAGTCTGGAAGAGATTTCCAAGTACAGAGCAGAAGCTCAACAAAAATCATTCAATGCGATTGAAGCTGCTAAGGAGAGATACGAGAGAGCAAAAGAAGCAGCAAGTGAGGCTGCCAAAGAGAGAAACAAGCAGGCAAAAGATGTCACAGAAGAGAAGGGTCAACAAGACAAAGTCAAAGCAGAAAATGAGACACGCGAGAAGGACCAAAAGGGTTATGGTGAAGCAAAGGACACCATTGGTACTGTGGACCACACTGCACCACCTGCTGAAAAGGCCAAAGCTGCTGGTAGCACCACTGCTCAATATGTTGGAGAGAAAGCAGCACAAGCCAAAGATGCTACAGTGGAAACTGGCAAGAGTGCTGCCAAAGTGGCTGCAGATTTGAGGGACAAGGCTATGGCGACAGGGTGGAGTGCTGCATATTATTCTACCGAGATGACTGTGGAAGGAACCAAGGCTGCAACCAATGTTGTTAAGGGAGCAGCTAAGTATGCAGACAATAAGGCTTCTGAGCTTGCAGCTAAGTCAGTGGATACTGCTAAGGGTGGGGTTGTGAAAGGGGAACAGAAACCACTTGGAAACATCATTGGTGAAAGTATTCAAGGAATGCAAGAAAAAGGAGGTGAGGTGATGGCCAGCATTGGTGAAACATTAGGCAGTGCGGCACAGACCATGAAGAAGCCATTGGATAAAGCCACTGAGGGAGGAAGAGAGGTTTTGGGAGCTGTAGGTGAAACTGTGATTGAGATTGGAGAAAACATGGTGAAACCAGCACAGAAAGTGCAACATCAAGGTGAAGGGGGTGGGGTGCTGAATGCCATAGGTGAAACCATAGCAGAAATAGCAGAGACAACTAAAGTGATTGTTGCCGGAGAGGGAGAAAATGAGACTGTAAAATCATATGAATATGAACAAGGAGAATTGAAACTTGATTAGTGAGTTGGGGGCTATGTGTACAGTGAGTTGCATGGATATGTTCATAATAAAGTTGGCTTATAGAAGGAAATCTATCATGCTGAACATAGCTCAGGGTTCCACGTCTTATGGAGTTGTAAATAAATAAGAATGTCTTTGTGTGATTCTATATAATAATAATGTGTGGGTAGGTTGCATGGATGTTTATATAATAAAGGTTTTTGAGGAAATGTATCATGCAGTACATAAATGCATGCTCCACGTTTCATGGAGTCGTAAATAAATAAGAATATCTTTTTGCGGTTCTATATTGTAATAATAATGTGTAGATCTTCTATTCGTTGTGTTTTATTTATAGAAATGAAATCAGTTCTTACCTTCTTGGAGAACCAGTTTGAAGGTGATAAACATATAACACTCAAAAATTCGATGTTTATTTCCATCGAATATCAATATATATGAAGAATATATCTGTTAGCCTTCTGGTTGCGGGTACGTAACAATATCTATCTACTTATGAAATATATCATTAATTAATTATTTAGAATCTTCACTTTTTGAAATACTTAATATATTAAGTATGGAAGTTATTAATTTAATCTTTTCACTTAACTAATAGTGAATATTTGTTTTTAGTTTTTTTTACGTGGATGGTGATGGGTGGAATTGTTCATTTATTAGTAATAAGAGATTTTTGTTCTTATCTAAGCTGAGTATAAAAGTCGTTTAGTTTGTGCTATTATGAGAAAATTTTAACTATTAGACAGAAAGTAGCTCTCTCTTATCGTTTCTTTTACGAAGACTAGATATGGATTTAAGCTTCTATTCAGTTATATACATTCTAAGAAATTCTTTAGTAAATTGTCTTGTGATCTAAGAAATTCTATAGATGAAAACATATACTGTGAATTATAGTGTGACAGTTCAAGATTTTATTTCCTATAGTTCAACGGATTTCCACAAATTTGTGCCATACAGGTTGAGGAACCACAAATTGCCGTTTATAAAAATGTCAAGTAATTGTTAAGTACACCCCTGAATTGCTAAATGTACCCCATTTCTGTTTTTTATTTTTATTTTTTCTTACAACACCCCTAAAAATTAATTTCCAAATAGGTAAATGTTTTGGAATTTATTATATATACTTTTTAAAAACCAAATCCAGAATATGTTAAAATTTTAAACATTTTTAATACTAATTAAGATTAAAAATTGTAACACATTCCGAAAATTAGTTCGGAAGCAAAATGGTGCATCAGGTTAGTTCATGTGGATGGTTGTTTGGGCTCCAAGTGGTGTGGGTTGATAATGTAGTCGTAGGTTTACTTACGCCTTGGTTGGCTTGTTGGGTCTGATAATTCTGTAGTTCAACGTTTGTATCATGAGGATCCATTAGTGCACAACATATGCTACTGTGCATTTGGCTCAATATAGACTTTCACGAGGGGTCAAAGTATACAAAATGCCATGAACCTTTGTTTTTTGAAGATGAAGGCTCATGTTTGTTAGTTTAAAAAACCAAAAAAGATAGAATGATGAAAGATGTCTACCTCTCTATATGTAAACTTGTATGCATGTACTAGTGGTTCTTTTAGGTTAAAATATGAATCTTATTCATGAAAATATTTTTTTATTTTAATTCGTTAATTTTTTATTGTAATTCTCATTGTAAGATATTTTTTTGTTTTAATTTTTTATCATTTTAAATGATGATATAACAATAATATTGATAATCTAATGACTTGTTTCATTATTAAAGAGTACACATGATAGATATTTGCAATTTGTTTTGTCAAAATGTGTTTTTAAATTTTTTTATTAACTAATTTAACATCATTAACTATTTTAAACATATATGAATTTAAAAACACAATTTATTAAAAATATATATGTATAATTGTCTTATCAAACTTTCTGAAAACATGATAAATCACTAAATTGTCAAACTCATCATTATGACAACAAATAATAAAACAAAAAATATCTAAAAGATCAAAACTAAATAATCTATTTTTTATATCAAATTGATATTTAAGTATTTTTGATTAATTGTGTTGGACCGGTCCTGGTGTGTGCCAATTAAAAAAAATAAAAAAATAACTCTTGAACCTAAGGTAAAGGGAGGATTGAGAGGGTTTTGTTGCTTGAGGATGTTTTAGGAAAAAGAATACAAAAGAAACATAGGGGTGAGTTTAACAATTTAGGAAAATATATTTAACAATTGCCTAATATCAAAATATGATGGGCTGAAATGTTCGGCTGGACATTTGGTCTCACACAGCACATGCTAGAAATGAGCCCAGGTCCATGAATTCATTCACAAATAGCAAAAAGTTTTCACATACGACAAAAGTGTTGCACTACCCAAGTTTCAGACGTTGAAAACTATTAGCAATCATTCAAAAGGTGAAACTTTCACACATTGAAATGAGAGAATGCCAATAGGGGAAATGACAAGGAGCACACCTAATGGATTAGAATTTTAAGTTAGACTCTTATCTACTTAAATCTTAACAATTGGTTATATGCTGGATTAAAGTGTAAGCCGAATACAAATGCAAATCCTCCACTATCTCTATGGCAGAAATTTTAGTTATTAATCACATTTGCTCTCTTTATTAACTATTATTGCAATATGACTATGACTATAGAGAAATTGGTTGTAGAGAATCCCAGTCAAATTGAATACTGGTAATCGTCAAAGGGGTAGTCACATTGAGTAGTCTTTTGGTAGAATCTCCTCATACTTAAGGCCTAACAGTTTTCTAATAGTCCTGGGATGGTTGCAAATGAAATAGTAACACACATATGTTGGAACTTGTTATTATTAACACTACCTATTGGTACAAGTTCACTTGCTAAGACAATCTACAAAGTCCATAGGCATTCCACAACTACACAGTATATCCATTTTTACACTACTCTTCAATCACAAACCATACTAATAATAATATCTATTTAGCTGATGATGTATGTTTATTTAACTTAAAATTGATTTCACATATTATTTCCAATATAGAACTCCATAAACAAAGGGGAGGCGGGAGGGGGTGGGGGTTTGTTTCACAACTAAATTGGAATATTTTTTTCATTTTCTTCTTTGATTTTAAAAGGTGTTTTTTGAGATATTCCATGTATAACAATAAGATAGAAAAACAATTAAAAATATAAATAATTGTATAGGATATTAAAATTAAATAATAGAATTGCAAATAAAACAAGAGGATAATTTTCTTGAGTCGGAAAAATAAAACAATGAACAGTGAATCTAGTGGAGAGAATGCATTATTAATTTGTCGATTATGATATTTACCCTTACCTGTAAAGAATAATGTTTGGATAGCTAGATGAAGATGCTATACTTAATGATACAAATTATATAAGGGCGGAGTTATCACTGCATCAATTAAATTATCCTTCTACTTTCTTCTGCTTCATCGAACCTTTGTAGTTATAATCATAGTTTATTCTGCAGTTCTAATTAATAATTAGCTCTTTGTCTAATATAAATGGCACTAAGAAACAAACATGCACTTTGAACTGTTCAATTTTCCCTTTGTGCAACCAAATTTCATAAAACACAATTACGTGAATTCGCCAGAGAAACCAAAAGACCACAGATACATGAAATCCCCACTTCTGAAACCACAATAATCGGTAAGACAAAGGGTACCTACCATCCATCAACGACAAACATGAAATGCCCCACTTCTGAAACCACAAAATATGGCAAGACAAAGGGAAGTATCATCAATCAACACCAACAAACTGAAGTCTAAATGTTCTTGCTAAAGGAAGATAAACTCAGCAAGGGATCTGAGAGGTGAACCACTCCATGACGTGCAGTGGAGCCTTCACCAATGCCAACGCAAGCTCCACTATTACGGTCAGGCACAAGCAGCAGGGGCATATACATGTCAGCAACAATCTGCACATATAACCAAAGTTTTGTTTTTTCTCCCAATCAGATCGAAACCCAGATCACAGGTTCAGAAATCAGAGTAACCCAGAACATAAGCTGACTATAGACAACTGCGAAGAGAGAGAGATGGCAGTAAATTTTTACCCAACAATCCAGACAACTAGACCAACGATTGATAGGAGGAGGCAGAGAAAGGCAAAGGGAAGACCTAACAGGAAACCCAAGGGCCTGCAATCTCCATCTGAGTTGCACATTTTTTTCCTTCACTTGCTCTAACACTATTTTTACTTTCCCTAAGAAAGACACACTAGGACTGTCCGCAGTTGACTAAATTATTTCAGCTTCCCTTGTCATTTTAAAAGGCGAAGGGGCACCTTACCTGGCATAAACATAAACAAAACCAAACTTGACAACCGGATAACCAATCTATCCAAAATTAAATATATGACATTTGCTGGAGCCTTGTGCTTATGCATTTTTATTTAACGTAGAAAATTAATTCATTAGAATAGTCGGAGCTTGTCTATTTAAATATTATTTTCACCCATCCATCGTTTTTCCCTTTGTTACTCTTGCTACCCTCAATGCCGCAACCAGATCCCATTTACTAGCACCATCCATATTATTCGAAAATATTCACGAGATTTTATAGCTGATTAAAACAATTTTGAAAGTCGAGAAGTTAGGTGGAACGCAAGGAGTGCAGGTAGAAAAACCACTTAAAGATGTCATTTGGTATAAGGTTAACTAAGATTAGATCCTCCCCTACATTTTCACAGTTGTAAACTACACGGAATGAGATTTTTAAGAAGGAATTACATATTATCTTCGTATGGCACCAACATCTTGAATCTGCTAGCACAAAATTAAAAAACATGTTATCAATGGAACTCAATGCGCAGCAGTAGTTAGCAATGTACACATGCTACGGAAAACTAGCTACCTAACTATCATCACATTCTACCAAATATTATACAAGAATTCGTGTCAAGAATTCCAACAAGGCCACGAGTAGTATTGGAGTAGCAGTTCTTCAAACAAATGGGCAGAAAAAATCCCATGCTGCGTCAGTAGGATCTCCGACGGCCTTCAGAATGCTTCCTCTATAATCCAACTGTTAAACTAAAATCCATAATCTGGAAGCTTCAAAAAACCAAACTAGGTTGGCATCAAGACACTATCTACTCTAAATATCTGAGATCTGCAACATGAAAAAAAAAAAACAAATAATGGCGAAAACAATTAGCAGTAGATCAATTCCAAAGCTTTTAATGATTAATGACTTCAACAAGCATATTAAAATAAAAATCTTCAAGTGCAATACCACGTACAGGAGCACGACTTTGCATTACATACTATCCAACCTTTAGAATGCATCATAAAAAATAATGCTAAGAAATGCACATGAAAAACCAGAAATGTTCCCAGGATCTGCTATTTCTTTTGGGACTCGGATGACGAGGTGATATTACAACTAAATGTCCAAGGGCATTATGCTCCATGGTAATACATTTCAACTTCTCCAATATTAAAATCATGAATTGCCTTGCTAATTTTTTAAAAGTGACTTATAATTTGTATCAAATTGTATGATTCAGAGGCAATGAAAAATAACTTTTAATATATTATACGCATGACATATAATGTTCAATGTAATAATTTTAAAATTAAAATAGATAAAAACAACTTAACCATAAGCCTCTCAAAATGAAATTATTATTTATATCCAAGTTTGTGAAGCCACTGTTTTAGAAGAATGAAAATGAAGAAATGAAATAACCAAAGAATGTATGCATTAAATAATAAGTGAATAAAATAGAGTAGTGCAATAATCAAATAGGATAAGCTCACAAATGATCATTCAATTTTTTTTTCATTTAACAAATTACATTTGTGACTTTATAGTGTCTTTCATAAGAACCGGTGAAAGCAAAATAAAAAATAACAAATGGTTGTATCGTGTGATTTATATCAATGATACGAAATTGCACCATTCATTCATTGAATTGTAAGGTTCAAATCATGAACAGTAAGATTTCAATATGTCGCACAGTAAAACCCCTACAATTTTGACAAGATGTGACAAAGCTGCTAATGAGGAGACTGCAGTACACCAAAATTAAAAGCAAATCGTGTTAAAAAAAATTACAGTAATACACTCATTACTCACAAATCTGGGTATGCCCCTTCATAACAGTTTTTCCATAAATCGCTTACTAATTACAGAGACCAAATACTTTTATAAGTATACAAGGTAAGAAATCAAACATTAGACTACTCAGATTACCAATATCTGCGATTCCAACAGAACTTACTTTTAATATTTTTTAAGCAGATATTATTAGTCTAGAGGTATATTGACAACAATGCAATCTGGCACACAACTGTTTAAAGGATAATTACTAGATACACACATTGTTGGCCAACTATTCGAGAGAAAAAAACTGATAATAAAATTGCCTATTATATAAAAAGCAACATGAATAACCATCTATTCTGATTTAGCATTTATTAATTTAAACCCCAAAAGAGAAACAATATAGAAGAAAATTTCAGCCATCACATCCAAAAGAGCATGAATAGAAACAAATGCACACAAAAGCTACAAAAGTAAAGGCGTGAGGGAAAAAAATTAGCACTAGCAGAAATAAAAATAGTGAAGGAACCAGATGATGACAAATGCTAATTAAGTGGGAAAAAAGAAATTGGTTAAAAATTAAACAAAACTACTTACAAAGCTAATCATATATAATCTAACTGTTAGATTAGGGGGGTAGATCAGTCCCTAAGGATTCCAAAGGCAAAGTCAACCCAAGTATTTTCTCCTCAAAGATATTTCAAGAAAGTCATGAAAATATATTACTAGGCCAAAATTACAAGAGTAATTAATATACAATATAATTGGTTTAACAAATTTAAAAACACCATAGAAGAAGAAAAAGACCATCCACAACCAAGATGACATTAGATAATGATATCAAAGACAAGTCTAGGCATATAATAGAATCATTAAATCAGTACGGACTACACAAACAAGAATAAATAGCCATCTTACTGCCAAGCTAATATAAAACATGGTCACTGAAGTTTATGACTCTGTGCAACTGTGTATACCCTTTCTTGGATCAAACCTTAGAAGGACTAGGTTTCCAAAGGGGCAATAACAATCCCAAAGTTAGCAACCATGAAGCAGCAAGACAGGATGAAAGAGCAAATGACAAGTGATCAAGAAAATAGCCTCAAATCTTATCCTGACAAACTAACTGATTATGTATACTAACAGAAACACCACCCACTTATATAAAATTCAGGCACGCAACCAATTTCATAACATGACTGGGTGGTATGCAACACATATACAATGTACTCAACCACACTTTATGACAAACTAGCAATGACCATTGATAAGCAACAAAATCATTACTCAGTTTTTCTAAAAAATTAATCAGCTTCAAAGCTACATACATTCCTCTTTAGAACGGGAAGGGAGAAGTGATGATATATATTACACAGGATCAAAAGCAGACTATACAATAAGCAGTCATCGGAGGCTGTAATTCTACCTCAAAGAAAGCATATTCAGGTCCCTTGCGACCCTGCATCAGATCCAGACGCTGAGGAACTGTCACTATCAGAATCTGCAACACCACATGCAAATGAGAAAGATGAAACATTTTATTTCAACAATAAGCAAAAGCATCTATATGAAAAATAAAATATAGATGCTAAATCATTGATCAAAGTACCACTTGAAGAAGATCCAGAATCACTGCTGGAGCTGCTTGAACTGCTTGACCTACTCCCATTATCTGCTTGATTTCCCCCTTGCACAGGCAAGGATTGGGGAAGACTCCTTTCATCTGTACACATACAGGCAGATGAAATATTTCAATTAAAAAATAATTGAAATAATCAATCCAAGAACACCAACCATGATTTTTAGAAGTTCACCTGTTTGTGTTTCTTTTGGAATCTCTGCCATAGCTGGTGCCTGGCTCTGATGAAAGCAAAAGATAAAAAGCATTAAGCAATAATTGCACTCCAAAGTAAGTATGGCAATTAGAAGTAAAAATTATGTTCTTTACCTTCTGGATGGCATTCTGTTGCAAAGCTTCTGCTCTAGCTCGAGCAAGTTCAGCCTTCCTTTTGTTTTTGCTCAAACTTTTCTTATAGTTGGTCACAAATCTATCAAGTTCCCAGAGAGTCTCAGCATCCACACTATCAATGTCCACTTCAATTTCATCATCATGTTGATTAAGTGCTGAATTTCTCTTCTTAATAATTTGTACAATAGCATCAAGCTTCTCTGACGGTAAACTCTGAAGGTTAGTGCTTAGTTTTTGCTTTTCCTCAAATGTCATGTCTCTTTTATGAGGATCTTTTGCCTTTGGCTTTTTTGGAGCCGGGGTCCTACTTGATGGAGTAATACTCATGAATTTTGGAGTCTGTGTCATTGATTCTGATCTATCCAAAATCCTTCTCATATCAAGAGGTGGTGGTGTAAAAGCAGAAACCCTTCTAGACAAAGGTGAGGGTGCAGGGGGAGCTACCCCATAATCAAAGCCATATCTCATCTCCCGATTGTAATCTGACTCAATTATAGCCCATCTGTCCTCAAATGTCTTTGACAACTGCTCTGCCATTATATGAACATCTTGTCCCTTAGGATTATATGTCATGGCATTACGAAATGTGAGTCTCACATCCTCTGCAAATTCCTTTGGTGATTTGTACCAATTCTTGTTCAGCCTTGACTTCACAGTGCCCAAGTCCATTGGATGAGTGATGATAGTAAAATAATCATGCAAACCAAGAGCCTCAACATCAACAGGAGCATTAAACACCCAACCATGCTTGTGTTTCATCAATTTTTCAAGCAGGGAACTACAGCTTTTGAAAAACTTAGATCCCATCCCAAAACCATGTCCAATTTCTCCTACGCCTTGCTTCTTCCAATTCAATTTTGACTTCTTATTACTCTCTGCTGGTGGAAATTTATCTTTCGCAAGCAAGAACTCTGAATTACGATAAAATTGGTTTGCTTTAGGTGTTCTCTTCTCCTTCTCAACAATTTCACTGATCCTTTGACTATTCTCCAACATTGACAAACTTAACTGATGCAAAGGCCTGGTACTGGCAGCTTCCCGTGGAACACCAGCAGATGCCACCTCTGAGTGAGCACGCTTGGCTCCACCCACATTATTAATCCCACTACCAATTAGCACATTTGAGTTGGCATATCCAACAACTTGCCTCTGCTTCACTTCAATCCTATTAACCAAACTTCTCACAACATCAAGCTCACTTTCTAGCTTCCACCGAAGCTCTCGCATCTCCTGCTTTGATTTTGAGGCCAAGTTTATCTTGATTCGGTCCCTCTGCTGCGGCTCTACAATCCCATTTCCCAATGCAAGGTCTCGGGAGCTAGCAACCGCCTCCTGCTGATGGCTGGGGCTTGCAGGTCCATCCTCCTCCTGCTGAATATTGAGGCTAGAAGGTTCATCTGGCTGCCTGATGCATGAGTCATCAGAGACCAGTACTACTGATGGCTGAACTGTATTCCCATCCAACCTTGACTTCACTTGTGTCTGCAGCAAATTCCCATCCTCCAATCTTGAATTCACTGCTGGCTGAGGGGACTTCCTTTGCAGCTGAGACAAATTCACATCCTCTGATCTTGAACTCCCTTGCGGCTGAGCCATATTCCCTTCCTCTGATCTTGAAGTCACTTGGGGCTGTGCCGTATGCGCTTCCTCTGATCTTGAACTCACATGCAGCTGAGCCATATTCTCATCTTCCAATCTTGAACTTCCTTGGGGCTTTGCCGTATTCTGATCCTCAAAGTGTGGCTGAGCCACATTTTGATCCTCCAATCGTGGTGGAGCCAAATTTTGATCCTCCAATTGTGGCTGAGCCATATTCTGATCCTCCAATTGAGGTTGAACTGTATTCTGATCCTCCAATTGAGGTTGAACTGTATTCTGATCCTCCAACCGAGGTTGAACTGTATTCTGATCCTCCAACCGAGGTTGAACTGTATTCTGATCCCCCAACTGAGGTTGAACTGTATTCTGATCCTCCAATCGAGGTTGAACTGTATCCCCAACCTCCAATCTTGAATTCACTTGCTTCTGTGCCAAATTCTCATCCTCCACTGCTGGCTGAGCCGTATTCCCATCCTCCAATCTTGAACCCTCTTGCATCTGTGCCATATTCTGATCCTCCCCTTGCGGCTGAGCTTTATTCCCATCCTCCAATCCTGAACCCTCTTGCGTCTGTCCAATTTTCTGATCCTCCAATTTTGGCTGACCCGAATTCTCACCCTCTGACCTCGAACTCACGTGTGGCTGAGCCGAATTCCCATCCTCCGGCACAGCATGTTGCGGTGCCGGAGGCTGAACCAAAACGCTCTCACTATTGCTCCTGGCCTCGCCGGCGTTGCTCTTCTGGACGGTGCTGTTATTGATACTGTTGTCATTGGTAACAGTGGAAGTGGCAGTGGCGTTATTTTCAGTGGTGGAAACAACGACGTTAGGGTCTTTCTTTTGGCCTCTGAGCACTTTCCTCCTCGTGTAAACCTTTCTTTCCCCGAATCTCTGTTTCTCTTTGGCTTCATCATCTCCTCCAACCATAGGCCCCGAAGCCATACATCCAAAACCCTAATCCTAACACCAATCCCAAATCCCCGAAATCCTAGGGTTTTACACACCAACAAATCAAAGAATCACACAAAAAAAAAAAACAAAAACCAAACAAAAAAAAACAAAACCCTAGAAATTCCTAGGGCTTCCTTCCACCACCAAAATCCCTACGCCTCACTCAGAACCTTCTCCGAAACGATGAACCGAAACCGTAAAAAACGAATCACGAAGAGAAAGATTCAGTACTAGGGTTATGAAAGCTCGATTACCTTGTTCCCGATCAGATCTCGCACATACACATTCACACGCACAGCACTCTCTTCTCTCTCTAGAACGCTTCGTCTTTCTCTCTCTTTCTCGAAACGCTGGTCGTTTTATCGAATCGTCACAGGTGTACGGCAACCGTGCGTTCGTGGGGAAGCGTGGACCAGGCTAAGCGTTTGGGGTTCAACAAAGAGCCGTGCCCGGGAAGTATTATATAACCGAAAATTCGGGACGTGGACTCACTCGTTGTTTTCGCGCGTGTTCAAAACGCACCAATGACTAGTGACGTGGCGTGGGAGGTGAGACTCACGCGAGGGTGGGAAGGTGAGAGGCTTTAGTGGCGGGGAGTTTCGTTTGCGAGAATTTGAAAAGTTATCTTAGACGGGTGAGTGGCGCGTGCTTGATACTCTCCGGTTTAGTGGGTTTCGGTCTGGCTAGTGCGGACCTGTTCTCGGAAGGTTTACACACGCGCCCTTGTTGCGGTTGGAGAGTATTGGTGCTTTTTATTGAATTTGGGCCTCTTGTGGGCTTTGTGTTATTATGGGTCAAAGCCTGGAAGATTCCCATTAATGAAGCCCGTGACTATGAAAATCTAGTTTTTACTTTTTACAATAGAAATAAGTAGTTGACAAAAAACAATTGTTAATACTATTATTCTTTAAGAAAAGATTAAAAATCAATCCTTAATTTTTTTTATTTAAGAAGAAAAAATAAAATAAAACAAATTAACGGAAAAGGAAACAATAGAAAATAAAATGATTTGTAGATTGTTTAATAAAAATAATATAATAAAAAAAATCTCTTATTTAATTATATAAAAAGTCAAAAGAAAAAATATGTGTATAAATTTACTTAAGTATCCTTAATAAAAAAGTGTGCTAATAATAAAAATAATTTGATATATTAAATTTACAAAAACAATTTTACCCTCTTATGATATAAAATGGACATATAGCAAATATTATAGTATTCAATTTTTTTTTTATTTTCTTTTCTTCTTGACAAATTGTCAAATAATTGAAGGATTATGTAAAAAAAAAATAACAAAGGATAAATTTAAATTTTTTTTACTTTTTATTTTCTTGATTCTTTGATTTTCTATAACTTAATTGTATTTTTTTATCTTTAAATATTTACAATTATGTAAATTTAGTTCTTCGAGTTTTAATTATGTAATTCAAGTATCGCAAATGTATGATTTTAGTTTTTCATATTTTAATTGTTTAATTTTTATTTTTGAAATATTATAATTATATGTTTTTAGTCTTTAAATATTATAATTGTACAATTTTACCTTTTTAAATATTATAATTATGTAATTTTAGTCCTAAAATTTTTTTTTTATTTTTACAATATAAAATTTGAATAACTGAAATTACATAATTATAAAAATTAAAAGATTAAAATTGTATTATTACAAAATTTGAAGAGCTAAAATTGTAAAATTAAAACAGTATATTTATAATATTTGAATGACTTAATTAACACAATTAAATATGAAAAATTAAATTATACAATTATAATATTTTAGAGACCAAAAGTATAATTAAATTTTTTTTATTGTTTCAAATAAAAGCTAAAATTTATTATGAGTAATTAAAAGTGAAAAAAAATATTAAGAAAGAAAAATACTTATTATTATATATTCTATAATCGTTACTATTAATTAATAACAAATATTTTCTACTTTTAATTATTTAAAATCAATCCTAAAAACTGTATTAAGAAAATTATGTATGTCTTTGAGGTTAAAGAATAAAATAACATTAATAAAATCAATAATTAGAAACCATTTTAATTATTTTAAAATTAATTTAGAAAACATATTTGGTGAAGTGGATATCTAGTTAGAAGAGGGAAAGATGGAGCAGGTTTAGTGAAAGGAAGATCGGAGGTAAACTTTGACTATATAAAGGTAACTTTTGTTTTTATGCGTGCATATGATTTGACGTTATGAAATTGCAAAATTTTATTGCATCATTAGACGGTTTTTCTAAGGATGGTACCTTTTTTTGAAATTATATCATTACGTTTAAGATAATGCTCTAGTCAAAACATGTGACTGGAGCAAGGGGTAATAAGATGCTCACAAGTTATTCATGGGATAAGTTATGATGAAATTATTTTTCTTTTTATTTAAATAGAAAATTTTGATAAAAAAAACTTCATTTATATTTAAATTTGATTTAAGTAAGGTTCGATAATATATTCAATAAGATTCAGTCAACTTAATTGTTAACCTAATATATTAATTTAATATTGTGTAAAGTCAAAATATTAAATTAAAAAGTATAAAATTAAAATTAAAATATATTGTATAATATATATTTTAAAACAAATAATACTATATTTTCTAATTTTAAAAATCAAACCTACTAAAATTAATTCTAAATCAGGTTGAATTGATAACATTAAATAGATCTTGAACATCTATTATTATAAACCAGATTTTTACTAATAGTTTGTTTACGGTGGTGATAATAAACACCAAATAATATTATAATTTTTTATGAATAATTTCACCAACAAAATTGTATAAATATTTGTGTGTATATTATTGACTCTTATGCCATTTCCTATGAATACAAGGAGGATTTTGATACTATTTCTTGAAAATATGATAAGCATAAAATATTAAAAAATATTTATTAATGGATTACAAGCAATATAAGTGAAAATGACATCACATTCAAATCAAAATCTTAATGTACCATGTTTAAGCATTCACGAATCAACTTTTATGTTTGAGCTCTCATCCCACTTTATATTATTCAACTTGCTTACTATGCAATTTCATATTCACACTTACAGTTCAAAAAATTATATGTATTTTATTCTTTATTTTCCCTTTTTGACATATGCCTTATTTTATGTAATCTATTTAATTTTTTTTGTTTTTTGTGAATCAAACAAAGGAGTTAACAAGTAATTATTTTTCGTATTGCATGAATTTTTGAACTTCTTAGGTAGGCACATTAAAAACATAAAGGAGATGATTGCATTTTGTCCCTCATGTTTGTGAAAAAGTATTTATAATATTCACCTTAAAAAGAAGAAATAGTTGTAAAGTTATTGAGAGATTTTCACTTTTTTTAGGCCAAAATTTTAAATATAGTTTTTGATGAGATGTTGTTTGTATGTCATGTTAATTCTAAATTGTGCCTAAACTATGGTCAAATAAGTAAATATATGAGTGACATTGATTATTAAACATGTCATCTCTTATAGTTTATTTATCTAAACTTATTACTATATTATTATATTTTTTAACTTTTTTTCTTATTTTTGTGTCATCTATTAGTGTTTTTTTGGAAATAAACAAAGAGTTAATTAATATTATTGTGTGCATTACATGAACTATGAACTTCTTAAGTAGGCACATGAAAAACATAAAAAAGATAATTGCATTTTGTCCTCTAAGCTTGTGGAAATGCATTTGTAATTAAAAGGAAGAATATTTATAAAGTTATTAGGAGATATAATTTTTGATAAGATGTATGTCATGTCAATTCTAACTTGGACATAAATTGTGGTTAACAAAGAAATTATATAAACAACATTGATTATTAAACATTTGTTGTCTCCAATAGTTTCTTTATCTCAACTTGTTTCTATATTTTTAATTTTTACAAATTTTGTCAATGTTAGTTATATTTCATAGATAATTTTAAAGCTTTGATATATTTATTATATTTTAAATTATTTTTTAGGTTGATCATTCATCTATTGAAAATAACATATTCAATAATTAAAAAAAAAGTAATGCAATAAATATATTTAAATTTGTTGGTGCATTATAAAAATAATTGATAATATAAAAAATAATCAACCTAAAAAATAATTTAAAATGCAATAGATATATCAAAAGTTTAAAATTTATAATGCACCAGCAATTTTGAATGCATTTATTACATTAACTTTTTCAAATTATTGAATATGTTATTTTTCAATTGATGAATAAAATGCAACCAAATTACATTGTTTTCTTCAAAACAAAGCTTTCATCTCATTTATGTTTACTCCAATTATATTTCATTTGTTTTATTAACTAACTATAAAAATTACAAAGCCTAATTACAACACTTCAATAGAGTTGTTGTTAGAAGTAGCTAAGTAGGTATAAGATTGTCTATTACTAATTTTTCTCTACCTTTTTTAACTTATCTAAACATTTCATCACTAAACAATATCATTTACAAGTGGGTTATTAAAAATATACACTCAATTTCTTTTCTTTATTATTTTTATATCATTTTCTTGTTTTTTTTTTTCATCACATCACTTATCACAATTATCATATTTTCTCTCTAACTTTTTTTCTTATTTCCTTTTCCTTATCACATTCCACCTTAGCCCATATTTAGGTGTATCTTAAGTATTTCCCTTTATAATTATCACTTAATTGAATTTCTAATTTTATGAGTTATAACCAATGTTGTTGATTGAACATTTTCTAAATAGCAATGACTTATTGTTTTGTTACATAAACAAAAACAATAATAACAAAGACTTTACAGACATTTTTCAATAACATTTTAAAATCATAATTAACCACAATCATTGAAACTATTTTCATCTTACACACATGTATTTACTTTGCATATAAACTTTACAAAAAGTATGATTAATATGTTAAAAGGAGTTGTTAGTCAGATGTTAAATTCATCAAATGTTTCACAATTCTTCCTTAGTCTTCATCAAATTGTTCATGGTATCAATGTCATTATCACATCTCAAAAGTATCTTACATTAGCATTCATGATTAGAATCTCATAATTTGCATAAAACATTATTATTGCTTAGTTAATGACACGCATTTCAAATGACTATGAGAACACCTAATCTCATCATTAATAGCATGATTATTAAAATTATTCATTTATTCTTACAATAATAAATAATTAGGAAGGCTAGAATATAAATCAATAATACATTACAAACCATTGATGAGAATATACTAGAAATAAATTAGTCCAAACAAAGATATTACATAATATGAAAATGTTTAAATGTATAAGTCAACTTACTTTTAACTCAAACAAGAGAAAATGTCAAAATTGAATTCAACAACATAAACAACACATTTCATTTTAGGATATTTGATTACATGACTACACTTTTGTATTTAAATGGGAATGAGACTTCACTTTTATTTTATGAAATTATGAACTACATGAAAAGGTCAAGTATAGTGACATTTGCAAATTTTAATTAACTATCATCATGCAAGTTTTATTTTGATATTTTCACTAGCATTTTGATGGACTTGTGATTTTTATTATTCTTTCATTATTTCAATCCATAAACATAATTGAATCTAACAAATTGATTGTATGCTACATCTTTCATTTTAGACCAAAAATCATAAGCATTATCATTATACCAAAAACAAATGGATATGACATATACACCTTAACATGAAATGTTGAATCATGAACCATCAGATCAATTATATTAATTGAAATCCAAATTTATTATATTAAACCACTAGATCAATGGTCCAAAAATCATATGAACACATAAACCACATTATCATATAAGTATATAAACTACAATATACTTGAACCATTACATTAAACCAACCACATTATATTTAAACAAAAAATAATCATACATTACATTTAATAATTGGACAAATTTAGAACATTAAATATATAAGCATGTTAAAGTATACCGTTTCAAAAGTCTAAAAACATATCAATAGCAATAATATGATAATTGTTGTTTTTACTTATCTAATGCTTATATATTAGAGTAATTATCTAAATTTTGTTAACTTAAATGTGATGTATGCTTTATTTTTAGTTAAGTGAATTTAGAATTTATTTAATTTTACTTAGTTTTCTTATAGAAAAATGAAACACCTTAAAGAGAAGTGTGATAGAAATTATGCTGGTTTGGAAACAAGTATTTGCATAGTGAAACATAAACCTTACTAAATGAGAAATTCAATGATTGAAATCATATGACATGTAATTTTCACTTAGTGAGCCATAACTTTCACTACATCACCAAGTGAGAAGTTCCCATAGTTTCCTTTATCTCAAGACGAGTTTTGCTTACTAAGACTTTGTTTCTTGCTTAGTGAAAAGTGTAAAAAGTGGGAAAAGGAAAAACAAAGATTATGTAGAAAGAAAGAGTCATTTTAATCATTGTGAATACTCTTTAAATCATCTTAAGGTTTTGGGTTGTAACTCCACTTGATCACCAACCTTTTTTATTCCATTTTTGCATTTATACTCAATTTTTTGTGTTTTTCATGGTAATGTGAAGCTAAACCCACCCTTTCTTAGGGGATTTACTTTCATGTAAATATTTTGCTAATTTATTTCGTATTTGACTTCATGTTAATACTTGTCTTCTACGCTTAATGCACGTTTTAGAAGTGGTCAACCTTTAACTTGTTTAGTTAGTTTGAATGTTATTGAAAAATAATATTTGAGCTTTGAATTGAAAAATACATTTAATAAAGGTTATATCAAGGAATGGAGTAAGATTTGTTAGTCATCTTTAATCTTTGTGTTTTAAGCAAGTTATTTTGCTAAACTCATCAAGACATTAGGTGTGAAATCAAGTAACTTAAGCTATTTTTGCTTAACAAATTAAGGTTAGAAAAACTTTTAGTAAAAACTCATCACAAAGTCACACCTAACACTACTACACATAAAATTTTGAAACTTTTAATTTTTAACAAGGAAAAAAATGTAACTTTTTTTTTCTATTAAGTAATATTTTAGTAACATTTATAAATAAAAATGTTATCGAATGTGAATTTTTTTAGGTGGCTTACCTAAAATTTTATTTGAAATTTTTTTAGAATGTTCATCATTTCACTTGAGTGCTCTCTCGTTGTATCACATTTTCTCTTACACATACACACTTACATTTCTGTTCTTTTTATGTCATAGTTTCTTTTCTCAAACTTACTAATCACTTTTTTTCGTCAAAAACTTCTCTTAACTAAATATCTCCATTATAATCCTTTGTTTTATCATGCAACTTTTCATTCAATTCCAATTTTAGGGTTTATTTTCTATATTCAATTTTTGCTTTTAGGTTAGGGTTTCCATCATGTGATTACAAATAAAGCTAGATCATTCATTTCATTTCATTTTTCTTGATTAGAAATGAAAAATTAAAGTTCAAGTGCATTCTACTTTAAACGTAGGCTTCAATTACTAGAGATTTTTGTAATTTTTCACAATGAATTTAGTTGCTTAACAATTAAATTAATTTCTTTTCTAATATTCATCAATTCATTTTCTCAAATTAAATTTTTATTTTTCTTGTAATTATTTCCAATATGTGTGTATGTAAGATTTGAAGTTGGCTTAGGTTTTTATGGTTATTAGTTTAGAAGAGGTTATTTTTTTTGTATTAGATCATGTTTTGCATTTGAAGTGTTTGATAATGTCACGAATGACCATTCTTTTATTAGTACCAATTTATGCCATGTTGAATTAATATTATTGGTCACTAACACTAATTTGTGGTTACAAGTTTGAAGAGATGCAAAAGAAGTTGCAAATTGGGATAACTTAACCAACTCTTATTCCTTCAAGTAATTACACAAGCACAAGTATCCTGATGATAGTTTAGAATATTTAATCATTAGTATGATAAATCAAACTTCAATTTTCAATAATTTGATATATATTTTATTTTAATGATGTTTCATTGATATTTTCTTGTTCATTTACTGATGTGACCTATGATATTTCCTATATAGGGTTCTTTGTTCAAAGAACTTTGGAGTGTTCTAGAAATTCAATAGTAAAATTAAGGCTTATAAATATAGGTGGTGCCTTTAATATAAGTATCTTTTCTATGTCTGACCAAAAGGTTAATAAAGAGAAAATTAGAATTTATTTTTCAAGAAATATCAATGCTCAAACAAGAAGACAGTTGGTTAATTTGAGTGGGTATTCAAAAGTCTCTTTCTTTGAAAATTATTTCATAATCCTTTTTTTTAGGAAAAACTCTTATATATCGGGATTTCCAAAATCTTATTGATATGGTATTAAATAGGCTGGTTAGATGGCAATAAAGACAACTTTCTCTTGTAGGTAGGATTATTTTGGCAAAGTTTGTCATTCAATCTTTGCCAGCCTATCCTATGATGAACACAAGTATTCTTATTAAGGTTTTTAAAGAAATTGAAAAATTGAAAAGGTATTTTGTTTGGGGATACAATCTAGATGAAAGAAGATTACATGTTATTGGATTAAAAACCATGGTCAAGCCAAAAGATAAAGGAGGGTTAGCTATGTGTAATATGACAACTATGAACAAAGAGGCCTCATGAAGTTGAGATGATTGTTGAGACATAATGATGACAGGTTGTGGTGTCAAGTCTTGAGGGGTAAATATGTGAGACATCATCTTATTGAAAATGAAATTCAAATTAAGGTTATTAATTCAACTTTATGGAAGGCAATTGCAAAAATCTGGCCATATATAATTGATGGTAAATTTTGGGTTTTGGGAAATAGGCTTATGTAAATGTTTGGAAGCAACAATAAGTGAATGTAGATATAAGGTTGGTGGATCATGTGGAGTTCATCCTAGACTAGTATAAAATCTTAATAGTCAAAGATTTGGTAAGAGGAACAAAATTCGAATAAGGATTTGATTGATTAATTGTTTCCCCAACATATAGTTCAAAGATTCGTATCCACGTTACCACCTAAAGATGAACTAGAAGATGAAAGGACATGGCCAATAAATTGGTTAGGTGATTTCATAGTGTCTAGTGCCAATAAATAGATTTCATAAGTTGTCTGAAGATTCTAAATGGAAAAAATTTATAGGATAAAAGCTCTTGAGATTATTAGAGTTTTTTGTTGGCAATTTCTCCATAACAGATTACCAACTTCTAAAATAATTACTCACTGGGGAGGAGGAGATCTTTATTCTTTCCATTGTCTTCAAATTCAAGAAATAGCTTTTCATGTTTTGAGATATTGCCCCCTTATTGCTCAAGTTTGGTATCATTTACTTTAGTTAGGTAACATAGTTTCTTTCTTTTCTATTAAGCAAAGGAGTGGGTTGGAATGAATTTGTTCAAATTTCTAGACAACACAGATCAACAAACTTGGACAAGAACTATGCATGTTATTATTTATAATGGTGGAGAAACCAAAACATTCACGAGGAAAATTTTGTTAGACCCTATAGGCCTTAGGAGATAATTCTATAGCATTGGAAATTGTGCAAAAAGACTATAAGTTTGACAGACTATACCATTCTAAAGTATGAGGTTATAATTCATCGACGTCCTCCTTAGTAGGGGTGGATTATAATCAACATTGATGGTTCAATTCAAGGAGATGATGGATTAGTAGGTTATGGAGGGGTTTTTCAAGGATGATCAAGGAAAAGGATTATGTGGCTTTGCAAAAAAATAAATAAAATTGGTATCACGTAAGCTTTTAGAGCAGAGCTTTGGGGAGTTTATATTGGTTTATGTATTGCCAAGTCAATGGGTATGCAAGTTGTGGAAGTGCATGTTGATTCTAAGTTTGTTGTTTTGAGTATCTTGGGGGAAAAAGAAGGTTGTACTTTTTCCTGGACTCTTATAACAACCATTCGTAGATTGATCACACCTGATTAGAGAGTGAAGTTTAATTATGTCTATAGGGAGGCAAACAAATATGCATATGCCTTAGCTAATGATTCTTGTCATATGGAGGAGGATTTTTTTATGTTTCAAAATGTCTTTTTTTGGGTCAACTATTATTTTTTGACGTAGTTAGAGTTGAGACTTTATGTATAGTTACTATGTACTTTTCCTTTCTTGAGCTTTTTATCCTTGTTTTATATAGAAAAAAAAATCTAATCATTTGAATCTTTCCATTTAAATCAAGAATTTACTATTAAAATTATCTATAGGTTAGCTTGGCCATGGTGGCGATTCAACAATATAAGTGAAACAATGTATTGAAATGATTCTTCAAATTTTTTTCCTTGTGTTCATAAATTTCAACTTAACCATTCATTGTATTGAACTTTTGAGATTGAGTCTAGGTGCAACAATATGTGACTTGATTAGTCCAAATTCTAGTTATTGAAATAGTCCCTTAAACAAGACTAAGGGTTTGTTTATCTTAAATTTAAGTAGAACTAATTTTGAATTGTTGAACAAAATTAAGATACAAGTAAAAATTAATCTCAAAACATAAATATTATTATATTAGAATTTATGTCATAATGAGAGACATTTGTTTTAAATATTTGTCAAACCAACACTTAAGGTTGTGTACATCTAACCATCTTTACACCCCAAAAATAGTAAGACTTTTGTATCGAACTTCTATATAAAGTCAAGTTTAAAAACTCAAGTTGTTAGTTGTATGATTGCATGTCATAGATTAAGTATTAAAAATATAATCTTAAAAATATTAAATATACAAATAATTTTTTTATTTTACATACCAAAAATAAGTAAAAAAAATATTTCAATTATTAAATTTATAGATTGTATTTGATTCCACCACTCTATATTGAATTTCTCTAATTTTAAATACTACAAAGAGATAATATTGGACTTACAAATGACATTATGAAACAAATGAAGGTGAGTTTTATAACAAAACAAATATAAATCTTAGTTTTCATTGCGATGTTATTATCATTTATTAACGTTGTTAATTTCATCTAGTTAATGTTTTAAGGATTGTTACTTCACATGGGTGCTTATAATAACCAGTTAAAAAAAAATCATAATCATAAATAACTAGTTATATAATAACTAAATAATTAAAAAGAGTAAATCACACAAATATTCTTTGATATTTTATGAAATTACACAAACATTTCATGTATTTTTCAATATTATAATTACCCTTTGTAGGAGATATTAATGTAATATATAAAGAGACGTCAATATAATATTTACAAATATTAAAGAGTGTTAATGTAACATATAAGAGGGTGTTGATGTATATTTTCAAAAATAAAAGGGATTAGTGTAGGAATAGAAAATAAAGGGAGTGTTTGTGTAAAACATTGGGGGGTATTTGTGTAATCTACTCATTTAAAAGTGGTTATAAAAGTGGGTAAAATATGTTATAGGTTTCTATTAAATTATTAATGTTCGGATTAGGTCCCTCTAAGATTACTAATGTTTGGATTAGGTATCTCTAATATATTTTGTATTATTTTGGTCCCTCTAATTTTGAAATGTGTCATTTTTGGTCCTAAGTGTTATCTACAACAATTTTTTCCTTGCAAAAAAAGTGTTATCTAAAACAAATTTAAGACCAAAAGTGATATATTTCAAAATTAGAGAGATAAAAAAATACGTTTGAATTTTTTGAAATGTATCACTTTTAGTCCCAAATGTGTTTTAGATAATACTTTTTTATAAGGAAAAAATTGTTTTAGATAATACTTAGAATCAAAAGTAACACATTTCAAAATTTAAGGGACTAAAGTAATACGAAAAATTTAAGGAACCTAATCCAAACTTTGTAATTTTAAAGAGACATAAAACATATTTTATCTTATAAAAATTAATGACATATGACAAGTAATTATAATAACCAAACCATAACTATTATAAAAAATTAGTTAATAACTAATTATATATCTAAAACTGATTATATAATCTATTATAATTAAATTCAATTATATAACTAGTTATGTACATTAAACTAACAATTAATTTGATCTTTAAAAAATAAATTTAATATTGAAAATTAATTTTAATTAAACATAACACAATTATTAATACATAAAATTAATTGTAAGAATATGTCATCTCTAATTCTATGTATAAAAAAAATGATAATATTTTTTAATTTCTAATTATAAGAAACATATGATTACTTTTAATTGTTAATTTTCTTTCATATCCTTTATTATTATAAAGTCTATTAATGAGATATTACTCATTTTTCATGAAAGTGAATATATTTATTAAATTATTAACAATATAATTCATACTAATTGGTTGAGAAAAATATTTCTTGAATTATAAGTAGTATTATTTTTATATCTAACTTTCACTTAAACTAATTAATTATGAGTATTTTTAAAAATTTATGACAATATTAATTTAAATAAACTAATTTATCATTTTTATTGATTTTGATGTGGACATTTGTTTCTTATATATAAAAACAAATGTAGTATTAAATATAATTTTTATTTTTTTTTAAAATTACTTATACACCCATAACTGATTATTGATATATATCATATTATATAACAAGCTACATACCTAGTTTTATAAAATTAGTTATGGTTTGGTTATAATAACAACTTAACATATTTGTTATTAAATGTTTATGGTTAGGTTAAATAACCTAACCATGAGCAACCATACTTTGGTTTGTATTATTGATGTCATTAGCATTAACTTAATGTCATGTTAATTAGATAATATAATTACAAAATAATGAAAATATTACTTTTTACAAGACATAGCTTATTTTTTCAGCATTAAATGGAAAGCTGCTGAAAACCTAATACAAAAATACAAGAAAAGACATATAAAGGAACTTAGGACTCTATTCAAAGAAGAATGTAATAGACAAAAAAGTTGTTATAATATATGTACTTAAAAGTGAAAATGTAATATTGATTGAGATGGTGGCACAGGGAAAACAAGGTTTCGTTCCAAATCATGCCTAAAGTTATAGAGCTTGTTCCGTTCTTGATTTTAACTGTTTCCAACAATGACATCACTCAATGGTGTTCCATTATTGCTAAATATGAATGCAAATATCGGGAAGTGGTAAATAAAACTTCACTCACTCATTATTTGTCTTTCTCTTTGCATCTAAATTGAATAACAATGTCAAATTCATTTTTAGGTGAAAATTTCATTTCTAAAATATCTTATTTGTCAATAATTATGACATTATCGATACTTTGAAATGAACCAAAGAAATACATTTTAGTTAACACGCACTATTTAGGAGAATTGTTTGTTCTTAATTTTTCTTATATAAATTGAAGTGTTAGTAGGGCTTTGAAACATTGAAGAGATTAATATTAATGTATATAATATGTAAATTCAATGTTTGATAAAAAATTGAAAACATGTAGTGTGTTTTCAGTGAAAGTTTGTTCATGGTGCAATTGTTGTTCATATCGTTCATATGTTTTACTTGAAAAAACTCGTTATCTTTGTTAAACAAAAAACTGTAATAAATAATTGTAAAGGTTGGATTGGTGAGAAAACTTTTGGATAAATATAACTTAAGGAATTCGAAATAGATGATGGAAGCTGAATAAAAGGCAAAACTTCTAATACAAGTTGTATATTATTATTGATTGTCATATTTTATCTCCATGCTTCTTCCTCGCACCAGGTTATTATTTGTTTTATTTTCCCTATTTTGTGAAACTAATAAGTAAAATAATATTTGGATAATATATGTAATCTTGTAAATCATTCTTAGCTTATTTAGTATAGTTAAAAACTTCTACCACCTCAAATTGCTTCTTTACTAATCATTTTTTATTTAATAATAGAAAAGGTTGTAGTAAAGATTAATTGTTTTATTTGATTTATACAAATGTATTTTCAAAACCAATATCTCATATTGATGAATCCTAGGAAAGTGGTTGGATTTGACTTTCTCACTTATTGGACCTATCTTTTTATTTTAAAAGTATAGCTTAACTCTGTTGTCATTATTGTTTCCGCACAAGGTATCAATTTGTGGGATGAGTGATGCAATGAGGCAATTGATAACTTAATACAAAAGCACAGACCAAGTTCTAAAATGTAGTTCAATATTGATGCAAATACAAATGGTCTGCATCTATATTGTTTTGAATATTTTGATAGTGGATATTCATGTTTTGGTTATTTTATTTGTTATTTTAAGAAATTATTATTTATAAAAATAAAATTCGGTTTATGATTTGAATTTCTTGTTTTGCATGCAGTGAAATTTCTTAAGATCACAAACCTTCAAGTTCAAGATTAAGCTTTTCTCTACGCAAAATCTGTCTTGTTAATATTTATAGACACAACTTATTTAATTTAATCTAATATGCTGATCAATATTGATGGTCTGCTTTAGTTTTCAAATTTAGCTATGTCACAAGAGGCCAATACAACTCGTTTACATTACAAACTTGTTTTAAAGGCATTAGTTGATACAGATCCATTATGCAGGCAATGAATAGTCAATTGTAGTGTGCTCTAAGCTATTATTGCTTTTCTATTAGTACATACGAGAATGCATCACATATATTGTTCAACACATGCCTGCTTTTAAACATAATTTATTTAGTTTCTATAAGGTTTAAATATGTTTTTAATTTCTGATAAATGACCAAAATTTACTTTTTGTAAATAATAAAATTTTGTTAAATTTTTTTTGTCTTTGATAAATTTAAAATTTTGTTACAATATTATTACAATGTAACTTTATGTTACAATATAATTAACTGGTAACATTTTTATAAATGTTATATTAATTTAGTGACATTTTTAGAATGTTACAAAATGCAACATAGGTAACATTTTTAAAGATGTTGCCATTAGTATGAAAAAAAATGTTACTTTAGCAATATAGCTCAGATAATAAATAATTTTAAAATATATATTTATATCTTTAAAGAACTAATAAAAAAATCTTTAAAGACTAAATCAAAATCCTTATTTTGTAGGGTTCAAAAAGCTATTTAAATCTTAATTTTTTTAATTTTGATTCCTTAAATTTTTTCTTTTAAATCAATTTGATCTTTTCAATAGTTTTTTTGTACTTATAATTTTAATTTTGGTTGACATAACATTTTTCACAATTTATCACATGTTACCAAATTAAAAAATTAATAAAATAAATTTGTAAAAAGATCAACTTTATTCAATAAACACACTTTAAGAGTCCAAAATAAAACTCTTTAAACTTAAGACACTAAACAAAAATGAAGATATACATAAAATATCAAAATTATATTTTAGTCAAATAAAAAATCTAAAAACAAAGTAAAAATTTCCTTAATTAAGTGATAAAAAGATATACTTTTTCTAATAAATAAATGAGAATACCTTTGAACAAATAGTAAAGAACTAAAACAAAAAAGTATATAATTTTAAATGATTAAAATAAAAAAAATAAAGAACTAAAATTAAAATATGTTATTTTATAAGAATTAAAAAGTTATTTATCCTATTTGGAGTGATTTTTTATTTTTAGTTTTAAAATTTTTAAGAATCAAAATCAGTTTTAGTTATAGTTTCTTTTTGTTTTTAGTTTTTAAAAAGTTGTTGCAAATTGAAAAGGAGTTAAATGAGTCAATTATTGTATCTTATCTTATTCTATTATG
>JAMLFT010000925.1:0-35267 GCA_026544285.1 Pachyrhizus erosus | reverse complement strand
TCTTTCTTATAAGTTTATTTTTGTTCATCTATATTTAAAATTGATTTTTTTTTCTATTTAAATAAAGTTTGTTGTAGCTGTATGCTCAAATGCTATTGTAGATTTTGTTTACATGATATCTAACAAAATGTGTTTAGACTCTTAGAGATTGGGTTTCTCTTAAAAGATTAAAATCATATCTATATTTTTTAATTTAAATTAAATTTAGATAAATTAAAGCCATATTTTTCAAATTCTCTTCATCGTTTTCAAAATTTCAGGTGAAGATCGTAACCCAACTGTCTATTCCATTTTTTCTTATATTCCTGTGGGGAATGAATGATGGGCGCATTAGCATCATACCAAAAATCAGTACATTGCAATGTTTTTGTTTTTCTAAATCCTATGGGAATATTTCCCTCTCATTTCCATCTAACATTTTTCAATTCCAATCCCATTAGGGTTTGTTTCTAAACTTCCCAATCCGTCAAACTTGAGAAAGTTCTCTGCTTTGCTTCAGACCCATTTGCAGAAGCGAAAGAAAAACACAAAAAACTTCGAATTTGTTAAAAAATGCTCGCTGCTGCTGCTTCAGCTTCTAGGCACCTTCTTCAACGCGATGCCAGCGTCGGTACTTGCAGTGGCAGTAGCAATCGAGTTCGTTCTCTTTTAACTGCTTCTACCATCACCACAACC
This sequence comes from Pachyrhizus erosus, assembly GCA_026544285.1. Classification (NCBI taxonomy): domain Eukaryota; kingdom Viridiplantae; phylum Streptophyta; class Magnoliopsida; order Fabales; family Fabaceae; genus Pachyrhizus; species Pachyrhizus erosus. The sequence goes on along the minus strand of JAMLFT010000925.1, from coordinate 34,592 downwards.
TACCCAATTCGCATTAGAAAATGCTACGGTTACGGTTATGGAATCAGTTTCAATAACCCAAAACACAGAACGTGTCCAAGTTTGCTTCTTGCTGTAAAGGGGTTCCTCTCTGATTCATCAAATTCTAATTCACCACATGGCAGAGTTCCCAGACCTTGCTTACCACACCCTGTTAGTTCAACTGCCTAACTTTTTCTCTTGGACAAAATTTAGATGCAGTTACTTAAATGCTTTTAGTGCCGTTCTCCTATTAGAATTGAAGTTTTATCTCGCTAATCAGCATAATAAAGGTTTACATTAAAGGTCAATATCGATTATTGAGGTGAATAAACCTACGTTACCATGGTGAAACACTGATTTTGATTGAAGAACAATACCAAAAACTCTCAAGGAACTGCATATAAGTTTTGTCCTTTTCTTTTTTGATTCTCTTGAATGAATGCCTGTGATTGGTTCAAATCCAATGGCTTTGATGCTGATTGTGGTTGCGGAATTGTGTGGAACAGAGTTCAACAGTGGATGGACGAGCATTGTTCTCAACTTCAATTAAAACTGATGATGGAAGTCAGAGCCAAAAGGCTGCTGCTTCTACCATTGGTAAATCACCACCACCACCTGGTGGGCAAGTTGCTGATGTGAAGATCCTTCGCACGCTTGCCAATTACCTGTGGATGAAAGATAATCTTGAATTTCGGGTTCGGGTTATTGCTGCATTGGGTTTGCTTGTTGGGGCTAAGGTTAGTAGCCTGGTTGGTTATTGTTCAGGGTTTTGTTACTTGCTGATGCTGATCGGTGACCCTTGTTTGTGGTTGGCACATGTTTTTTTTCAGGTTTTGAATGTGCAGGTCCCTTTCTTGTTCAAGCTTGCAGTTGATTCGTTGACAGCTGCCACGGGGAGTGCTGGTGCTCTTGCTTCAAATTCAAGTGGGTTGGCTCTATTTGCAACTCCTGTGGCAGTGTTGATTGGATATGGGATTGCACGGTCAGGAGCTTCTGCTTTCAATGGTATTTATATACTTTGTGTCTATCTGCTAAAGCTGATTTACCTATGAGAATGGCATTGGCAGGCTTTGCAATTCTAAATTCTAATGCTTAGGCTTCTCAAATGAAACAATTCTTTAAGTTATGATTCATGCTCGTTGGATTGGACCTATATTTGTAGTGTTAATTGTGGAGAAGTAAGTAGACTAGAAGCGAGGATAAAATATATCGTTAAGAGCTGAAATGAACTAATCTAAAGCACAAAAACAAAGGAAACAGTGGTAACTAGGAGTCGAGCAGGGCTGCCCTATCCCTCTGCATTTTTGACGTGGTGATACCATTAATAGAGTGAGGTTGAGAGCATATCCCTGTCCCAAAGCAAATTGAAGGGAAATTGAAACAACTATTCCTCTTGAAGATGCTGATTTCTCAGCAAACTGAATGTTAAGTATGATCCCACAAGAATAACTAATAAAGTTCTCATTTGATAAGAATTTGGGCTTCCTAACTAATTAAGAATGACTTAAACATCAAGGTATGACTTTAAAACACTTGAGAACATACTTCAAGCCCAATAATAGCCAAAGCATGGCTTACCCAAAAGACAATTAAATGCTACAGAAATTACTCAAATATCTACTAAAAAATTACCCATAAGGATTCCTACTTTTAAGTATGTCTAACCAGGGGTATGAAACTGAGACCAGATTGACTGGTTCGACCAATGGACCGGCTAGGTAATTTGGTCTGGTTGACATATTAGATCGGAAATGCATACAACCTGGTATAAACTGTTGTCACTCAGTAAGTTTCTTAAAAATTGGTGAACCTGTCAGGTTGTACAGTCCGGATGAGTCAGACCTTTTTCTGTGAAAACCTGCAAAACAATGTCTAGTGCTGCTGTAGTGCCGCTGTCACTTGCTTCCAGATTAGATCAATTCATGGCCTTTTGCTTCTTCATAGCCGGTGCAGAGCCATCAATGTTCTTTCTGTTATCATAGTTTACCTTGGCCGCCTTCATATTTTGTCTGCTAAAGTTTGTCCTTCATGATTCTTAGAATTTGGTTTTAGGGTTCAACTCAGCTCCACAAAATTGACTTGTAAGATGAGAATTTCCCGAGCTCTCTAAACTCTTTAAGCCATATCTCTTCTTCTCTAGTTGACGTGAGAATAAGCACCACTCTTAAGGTTGTAATTAAGGCAGTCCCAAAGAGACTGCAATTAAGGTGACTTTCCGACAATGATGAAGTGGTTTAAGATGAGACAATGAGAGGAATTTAGAGAGGTGTAGAAAAATTGAAGACAAAGTGAAGGGAGTTGGAGGTGTTGCCAATAGAAAGGGTGAAACTTTATTCCTAAAGGATGATTCTTAGAGCTATATCTAGCATAAGGGATGCACCCATTATAAGCGTCATGGATAAGATGTTAAGCCCATAAAATCTTAGGGGTGACGTTGACCAAATAAAGTCAATATAAGGGGGTCTAGAAAATGGAAGTCGGTGCTTCAAATTTCAAAAATTAATATTTAATATTTGTTATTCTTAAAAGTGATTTTGGACCTAACTCAACCCCAAAAGCTAGCTTGTAAGGTGAGGATTGTCCTCCACTTATATACTTTATCTTGATACTATCTTTAGCTGATGTGGGACTTCAGTTTTTCCCAATACATCCTCATGCCCTACACTTTTTGGGCTTGATGCGTGAATAATATGGTGGGTGACTCGTTTTTTTAAGGGATTTAGGATAAACTTTGATACCATTTTAGAAAAGTGGATTTGGGCCTAACTTAACCTCAAAAGCTAGCTTGTAAGATAAGGGTTGTCCTTTACTTATATACTTCATCTTGGGAGTTGTCAATAGTTATATACTTTTTATTACCTTTAGCTGTGTGTCATTGCTCATTAGAGATGTGTGTTAGATGGTAGCTCCTTTCTTCATGGGTTTTAGAGAGTTGGATTGACAAACTTTAGCAAAAAGGAAACATTCATATTTTTTGCTATATTTTATGAGTAATTTTGAAGGAAATGTAAAATATTTATCGGTCAGCTTGAAAATTTTCATTTTAATTTATATTCAGATTAATTATTATATAAATAATATTTATGTACCTAGTTTAACAGTTTGACCAATGACTCAATGATTGGAACAATCTAGTGTCTCAATGCCCAACCTGGTCAATAGCCAGTCTTAGTTTAATAACATCGGTCCAAATCAATGCTTGAGAGCTGAAATTGGCTTTTACACATTCATTACTCTTTACTGTCACTGCTAGTGGGGCTGGCAATGAAAATGATTTGAAATTGGCTAGGCTCAGGTGGCAAACTGATAATTTGTTCTACTCATGTTGAATAAAAATTTAGCTCATTTTGTTGGCTTGAGCTCAACTCACTAGGAGCTCACAAGCAACACTAGCTAAATGAACCAAAAAAGTTTGTATCAATACATTGCAAATTCATCTGGGCATACGAAAGTTCAATCATGCTAAGTTACTAGACAGGCCAAAATCTCTAGCTGAAACCCAGTTCAAAAATTAATTAGTTTAGCATATTGACCTGTTAGCAAGGCAAGCCTCAAATAGCTCTTGAGCCAGCTTGTCTCAGTTCCAGCTGTAGCTGCTGATGTCCTCCATATTTGCAATAGATTTTTTATGTGGTTACTTTTAACTATATTTCCTTGAAAAAAGGCATGTCTTTTCATTATTCATTCTGTTAATTTTTATTTATTGGATGCAACTACTTGTGGCAGAACTGCGGACTGCTGTATTTTCTAAGGTTGCACTGCGAACAATTCGATTAGTATCACGGAAGGTATGCATGCTGCTTTCATGGTTTCGGTACATCTGTTTGTATTTTCCAATAATAGGTTACATTGATTTTGGATTTGATTTATCTAAAATGATAAAGTAGAAAGTGTCCATCCCTGCTTTTCCTTCAGTGTGTTAATTTTATGAGGTACTTTAATTTAAATCAAGGGTAGATACTCTCTTATTTCACACCTTTTCTCTCTAGGGTAGTCAAATCCAAAATTCCTCTATTAAACAGCTTCATCCTCCGTCTTTTTTAAAATCACACTTTAGTTAGTTATATGATGTTAAAATACTCAATTTACACTAGCATCTGACTGTTGTAGGTCTTCTCACATTTGCATGACCTAGACCTTCGGTATCATCTAAGGTATGTGTTGTAATATAATTAGTAGGGTTTACTCCTACTATTAGGCAATTTATAATTTGCCAGATTTGATTTCATTTGTATATTTTTTTATTCCCTTGTATTTCCTTAATTAGATTAGATGGAGTTTATACATATGATACATAATCACTCTGTAATATTTGAATCAGATTTCAGAAGTAAAAATTAGACCCTTTTTTTCCAAGTTGAGCTCCTGATCTTTTTTTTTGGGCGGGGTGTTGCTTCCGTGTCTAACCCTAGCTGCCTTCATTGCAGCCCCAGTACCCAAGCCACCTTCATTGTGGCCAGTCCTGGGTTGTCCTAATTGCATCCACAGTCCAGCCACTATCTCCAGTCTTTAGGTTCTTCTTCCTTTGCTGCAAACTGCTGTCAGCTGCCAGCCATCATCCACCCTTGGAAAGTGCTTTTGATCAAATCAGAGACACCACAACTGTGTTTGCAATGCCTAGATAGGACAAATCCCTAAACACAACCATGGGAAAGTCACCTACACATAGGTGTTCACAGTGCTGCCACTGCACTAGTGAACATCCACTAGTTATTATTTGGGAATGGAAGTAAAATTCTGTCTGTAGTCTGCTGGTGTGAATTGTGTTTATTTACTTAAGAATGCCATCATTCACTACAAAAACTGATTTAAATGTGAATTGTTATTAACCAAACAATCAAAGTCACAAAATATTCATCTCTTTTCTTCTCTTCTGCATTTTGAGTGTTTGCTATTGTTTAATAGTGGACCCCTCTCACCTAGTTATTGTTTTTCCAGCCGAGAAACTGGTGCATTAAGTAGAATAATTGATCGTGGTAGTCGTGGAATAAATTTCATTCTCTCCTCTATGGTGTTCAATGTAGTACCCACCATATTAGAGGTACATCTCAGTTGTTCCCTTGTTGCTTATGTATTCCCCTAATGTTACCCACTTTTAAGCATAGAATATATTTAGCAGAAACTAAGTTTTTAGTTGTAGCTTCTTGTTGTCTTTGATTTTTTTTTTTTAATGATCTTTGAAAATGATTTTGTCATCCCAACTTTTGCTTCCTTTATTTTAGAACTTCAGCAGATTTAACATGTATCCGTCCAGATATCTTTGGTAGCAGGTATACTGGCCTACAAATTTGGAGCTCCCTTTGCGCTGATTACTTCCTTATCAGTTGCTGCTTATGTTATTTTTACACTGACTATCACACAGGTATAATGCCTTGAACTGATCTAATTATCTAATATAGTTAAGCTTTGAATAGTTTGGTACTCCCTTGTATTGATTCTTGGTCTTGTTATATATGTTAATGACATTGTGGCAGCCTTGTACATCATTTCACTTCTTATACTTTCAGCCATTTGAATTGTGGAGGTTAAATGGTCAGGATCCTTGTGTGCAAAATTATCACTTCTCTTTTTTCTTTTGTTCCTCCTAGTTTTTGGATAAGAGGGATGAGATTGGTTTTTACAAAATAAAAATAAGGGATACCTAAAAGGATCATTATACACCAAATAAATGTGAATTGCCAAATCTTTCCTCTATCAGCTACTGGGCCAAAGAAGCCTCCTTAAAATGATGAACCTTATGATACAACAAATAGCACCTAATAGTAGCCTGGTTTGCACATTATCATAAAAGTTTAACCACCTTACAACTACCAAAATCAATTATTGACTAAATAAACATTTAGTAATTTTGCTATTTTTTTTTTGTATGAAATGAAGTTTCAGTTCTCCCTTCACAGTAACAACTAACAAATATTTTATTTGTTTTTGGCCAACTAATGAGTTGGTAGGATAAATGATTTTTTGTATGATATAGTGGATTTGTTAAAAAATTAATTGATTATAGTATACATTTACTCTCATGTCTGTTTTTTTCAGTGGAGGACTAAGTTCAGGAAAGCCATGAATAAGGCGGATAATGATGCTAGTACAAGGGTCATTGATTCACTTATTAATTATGAGGTGAGCATTTCAGTCGTTAATGCAAATTTTTTAATGTTGTCTTCATTTTAGTGTTTTTGTTATCACTTTTTTTTTTTTTTTGTTTTACAGACCGTCAAATATTTTAATAATGAAGTTTATGAAGCTGATAACTATGACAAGTACCTAAAGAGTAAGTAATTGGTTAGTCTTGTTAAATTGGGTGTGAAAACTGCAAAATAATACTAGTTATTATGTATATTCTAATTGCACATGTATTGTTCTAGGAATGAAAATATCTTGCTATCAAGCAATAACTAGATACTAGTATCTGTAGATTCTGTACAATTTGGGGGGCTATTCTCACCTTACAAGCTGATTTTGTAGGGTTGAGGTGGGCCCTGCCTCAAATTATAAGATTCACCATTTATACATTGCCTTAAAATAAATTTTCTTCTGGTGAAGCAAAATTAGTCAGTCAGTTAAAAAAAGCATTTTGAAACCAAGCTTTACTTTTTGTTAGGTCACTTTTGGCATGCATAGATGAATTCACTGTGTTCATGCTTCATGTGTGTTACATTTTCTTTTAATGAAATTTGGGAATTAATTTTGGATAAGTAAGAAGTATATAATGTAATTAAGCCTTAAATTTGTTGATTGAATTGGAGTAAAGGAAGAGCAACACTTCTTTATAGTGTTATCCAATGGCTATTTTGGAGTTTGCTGTTGGACATGTAGAGAGATTGGCAAGCTTTGCTTATTTTTATCCAGTGTTGTCAAATAGCAGCCATGGCGGCGCTACGGTGGGAAGCGGTGGCAAAAATCCGTCTGACCGCCATGACATGGCCGTGGTGAGGCGGATTCTTGATGGCATGCCATGGCGGCTGCTTTTTTGCGTAGCGACAACGGCATCCTTGATGATAATGGCGGAAACCAGACTGCGCAGGTTCGTCGACCCAAGAAGATGTCATTTTAGGGTCATTTGGGCCAATCCGAGCCTAGCCCATTCTGAAATCCCGTTTTTTTAAAAATATATCGGGTTGGGTTGTATGACCCAACCAGAATTTAACCTAACCCAAGAAATTAAATTTTAGAGTAGCCGAGATTTGCATTTTCGCTAACCCATTTCTTCCTCTTTCGTCATCCTCTTTCTTGGTTCTCCTTAGTCGTCCTCCTTTGCCACCACTCCAGCCACCAAAAGCTGCCACTCCAGCCACCAGAAGCCGCCTCTCTAGCCACCAGAAGTCACCGCTCCAACCACTGAAAGTCGCTGCTCTAGCCACCGGAAGCTGCCTCTCCAATTGTCACTCCAGCCACCACAAGCCACCATTGTTTTTTGTTTCTTCTTCTGTTAAACCTCTATTTAATCAACTATACAAATGTCCATCAATATATTGCTCGTTTTTTGTATCAAGCCGACTTACCATTCAACCTTGTTAAATTGAAAAGCTTTCAAGATATGATTGATGCCATAGGTGCTTATAGTCAAAATTTTCCAATTCCTTCTTACCATGAAATTAGAGTTCCACTCCTCAACATGGAGATGGAATACACTAAAGAATTGTTGAAGGATTATAAAGAGCAGTGGACCAAACATGGTTGTCCTATTGTGTCAGATGCATGGATCGATAATAGGCAACGATGCATAATTAATTTTTTGGTGAATTCTTCTATAGGGACAATGTTTGTAAAGTCCATTGATGGTTCTAAATTTGTGAAGACATGAGAAGAACTGTTTAAGTTACTTGATTCCCTTGTTGAAGAGATTGGAGAGCACAATGTTGTTTAAGTTATCACAGATAATGGAAGCAATTATGTGTTGGCTAGTAAGATGTTGGAAGCCAAAAGACCACATCTTTATTGGACTTCATGTATAGCTCACTACACAAACTTTATGCTTGAAGACATTGGAAAACTTCCTTTAATAAAGAAGACAATTCAAAGGGGAGTTAGTCTTGTTGGCTTTATATATAACCATAGTAGTATCTTGAGTTTGATGAGACATTTCACCAACAAAAAGGAGTTAGTAAGACATGCGATTACAAGATTTGCTACTTCTTTTCTTTCATTAGAGAGACTTCATCAAGAGAAAGAAATTTACTTCTAATGAATGGAGCAAAAACAAGTTGTATAGGGAAGCTAAAGGAAGAGAAGCTACTAAAGTTGTACTTATGTCTACTTTTTGGAATTATGTGGTTTTTACTCTAAAAGTTATTGCTCCTCTTATGAAAGTTCTTCGACTTGTTGATAGTGAGAAAAAGCCAGCTATGGGCTATATCTATGAAGCAATGGAAAAGGCCAAAGAAGCAATTATGAAGTCTTTTGAAAACAACGAAAGTAAGTACAAAGAAGTCTTTGAAATCATTGATAATAGATGGAATTGTCAACTTCATCGACCACTACATGTAGCTGGTCACTTTTTGAATCCAGAGTTTTTTTATGCCAACCCAGACTTGGAGTATGATTTGGAAGTTACTAATGGGTTGTATGATTGCATAAGGAGGTTGGTGCTAAATAAGGATGTGCAACAAAAGATTCTACATGAGTTGCCAATTTATAAGAGTGCTAGTGGTCTATTTGGTTGAGTTTGCAAAATCAAATAGGAAAATCACAACACCTGGTGAGAAACTATGAAAACAACTATTGTTTTAAGTGTTTTAAGTTTTAATATTTAAATTTTAAGTCAAAGCCTTTGGTTTTGTAGCTCAATGGTGGAAAATGTATGGCCAACAAGCTCCAAACTTGTCGAAGTTAGCTATAAAGATTTTGAGTTTGACATGCAGTGCATTAGGGTGTGAATGCAATTGGAGTGTTTTTGGGCAAGTAATAATCTAGACTATATCTCATTTCATTACTATTTTGTTGTAGGAAGAAACTAATAAAATCCTATTCTTATTGAATGCATATTCATTCCAAAAAGAGGAATAGGTTGGAGCATAAAAAATTGCATGATTTGGTTTACATTAAGTATAACCAACAATTTGCTCAAAGATATAATATTAGAGATGAAATTGATCCTATTAAATTCGATGACATTGATGAGTGCAATGAGTGGTTAGTGGGACAAGTAGATGATGATAATGAAGATGAAGGGAATGAGTTGGTTTTTCCTGATGATTCCACACTTAATTGGGCAACTGTTTATGAAGTTTCGGGAATTGGAGAGCCAACAATTTATACAAGAAAGAAGACAAGTAAAAAGAGAAAGGAGCCATCAAGTGTTGGTATTGTTATTAGAGCTGCCCAAGCTTCCAAGAAAGCAACTACAACATCAAAAGGAAAAGGGAAAGCCAAAGAGGTTCAAGTTGATGAAGACACAGAAATTGAGACCTCTGAGTTTGAGGAGGAAATTGAACAACTACCTAATTTTGATAAATCTGAAGAAGAAGAGGAAGGATATGCCCCACTAGATAATAATGAAATTGATTATGTTGGGATTCAAGAAGAGCCAGAGGATTAGAAAATTAGGTCATTTGAGTATTTGTTAGTATTTACATGCTGTTTTGAATATTTGATTTCAAGTTCTGAATATTGTGTTAATTTTATGGCTATTTGAATATTTGTTAGTATTTACATGTTGTTTTAGTATTTATATTTGTTGTTTTTTAATGTTTTTAATTATGTTTATTGTTATATATTATGTTTTTTAGTATTTTATATGTATATATATGTTTTTTATGTCCACCATGTCTTCTGCCATATGTATATGGCGGAATTTGGGCTCTCTGCCATGGGCCACCATCCACTATTGATAACACTTTCTATCATAGTAGTAGGCTTGGTCATGCAAAACACCAAGATGCAGTGCTGGGCTATGAAATTAAAGATAAATATTAAATATATGCTAGTTGCAACCACATATTTCTGTGGTGGTGTGTTATTCCTTTGCTCCTCTGTTAATGAGGATTTATTTTATTTCTTCAATTCATTGGATGCTTCTTAAGTCTAATCTTTAATATCTTATCAACAAAACAGCAAATATTGGCAGCTTCTCTAATTTATTATGCTTTCTCTTAATTCTTTTTTTAAAATTGATGTTGCTTGTTCTGCTGTGGTTTGTAATATCATTGTTTTAGGGTATGAAGGTGCTGCTCTGAAAACCCAACGCAGTCTTGCTTTGTTGAACTTTGGTCAAAATGTTATATTTAGTACTGCTCTTTCATCAGCAATGGTGTTGTGCTCTCATGGGATCATGGATGGCACGATGACTGTTGGTGATTTGGTAAAGTTTTGTCAAATTTAATTCTATTTTGAGGGTTGGGTTGCTTTGCTTCATTGAAATTTGAGGTTTTTATTTGGTCCTTAATGTTTGTGTTTTGCTTTTACATAAAAAGGATTCCTTATCCTCCCATCTCTTTGTCATAATGACTTTTTTTCTTAAAATAATTAAATAAAATTATTCTACCTATGTTTAATAATTATTACCTGGATTAGAATCTAAAGCCAATATGCAGGTAATGGTGAATGGGCTTCTCTTCCAACTATCTCTTCCACTCAATTTCCTTGGTAGTGTTTATCGTGAGACTATTCAGAGTCTAGTTGACATGAAGTCTATGTTTCAGTTACTTGAGGTATCTTCCCCATGGCATTTTAATTAATTATTTTGCTGTTAATTTTATACGTGTATTGTTGATTATGAAATTTCTTTCTTTCACTTCAGTATGTACCATGAGTTCAAAATATGGATTGCTAGAATTTTTTGGCAGCATGGATAATTCTGTACTTTCTTCTTATTTGAGTTAGTATAATTTATTCCTAATTGCTAGGTGGTTGTTTATTTCTTTCTATTGATGAATTTTCTACATTCTTGTCAGCCTCATGGAGTAATTGCAAACATTTTGTGTTCCTTTGTTCATAACACCTGTATTGTTGTTTTTATTTATTCAAAGATATGTTGTCTATGTATGTCATACTACTCACCAGTAGTTTTCTGTACCTTCCTGATTCTTTGTTACTGCTTCTTTGCTTTTTCTATAATCATTATCACAGGAAAGAGCAGACATTAGAGATAAAGAAAATGCAAAGCCTCTGAGATTCAATGGGGGGAGAATCCAATTTGAGAATGTACATTTTAGGTGCGTGATGCTTCTTTACTACATAATGTGTTACCATTCCTATAGATTGACTTTTGGCTAATATATATGGTGATATTATTATAGAGAGATTGATGCGGTAGAAAATTAAGGTGACAAATTTGTCAGATGGTCTGCAGCCATCTTGTGTTGAGTTATCTCCATATTTGTTCTTAATGAGCCTGTTAAAGAACAGTTTTAAGTGATATCTATAAATATAATACCATCTTTTTCTTATTATTTGTGCATTGTCTTGCTCATGTTGTTTGACATTTTCCGTCTTTCTGTTTTGGAGGGTATCTTATGCCTAGTTGTACATTACATTACTTCTTGTCTACGGTAATATTCTTTTTCCATAAAACATATATAACATGCTAACAATTTAACATTTTTCTTTTATTATTAATTTAGATCAATAAATAATTTGAATTGATGAAGATGATTTACAGTTTTTTACTTATAACTGGATTTTATGCTTCATGCCTACATATTCATTTTCTTTAGAAAATAAAACAATAGATAAACTAATGGCACCCACTGGTTCATATAATAATTGATAACTTTTGTTAAATCTTACTTGCTAATAAGTTCATATAATAATAGCTAATAACTTTATTTCTGTACATGTCTTAGCTGATATAGCTTCTACTTCTTTCTCTCATGGATTTTCATAGAATTCTCTCTTAGGGGCTTCAGGCCCTCTTCCACACCAAAAAAGAAAAAAATTACAAAGCAGGCGGCATGGAAATTTGTATTTAATAAAATATAACATTAGCAACTCTATTAGAAAGATAACATACTGATCAAATATAACATTTGAGTTTTGACTAATATTCAAGTGATTGTATGTTGATGCATGCTTTCTCTTCAGTTACCTCACAGAAAGAAAGATACTAGATGGAATATCACTTGTTATGCCAGCTGGCAAAAGTGTTGCAATTGTTGGGACTAGTGGAAGTGGTAAGGTTCAGCTTGATAATTCTTTATTTTCTTAAATAATTTTACATGCAAAGTTGTCCTTAGAAATTTTCCCTGCTGCCTATTTCTGGAGAGGAATAATGAAATTTCCTATGATAGATTTTTACACTTTATCACTATTTTGCAATTGGTTTTCACGTAGGTAATTGAGAATGGTTGAGAGTGGCAGCTATCATGCTGACATGCTCCACTCCTTAATGCACATTGTGAAGTGTTTCATTTTTTGCAATGTGTAGTGCTACCACAGTGCCAGGGTGCAGCTCAAGTAGCAGCTGCTATTACAACATTAAGATAAAACCAATCGATCATCTGGCTGCTTCAGTGATCCTTCTAGTTTCTGTATAGATTGGGGAACTAATTGTTCATTGAATAGATCCTGAAGTTCCCACTGCTGGCCTTACTCCAAACACTTAAGTGCCTGTTTGGTGCATGTCTTGCATACCATACAACTATATAGAGATTTGGGGTGTATTTGGTTAATTGACCATTGTAAGAGAATAAGCTTCTTAGTAACTGTTTTCATTTCTCTCTCTAAGCTTTTAGCTATCTGTTGTAAGTCAGTTATAAGTATCAGTTTAGGCAGTTATGACTGACATCTCTCCTTGAAGAGCTTCTACATTATATATAGGAGTTGTAACATTAACAGAAGCTCATCAGTTTTGTACATTTTTCACATTTTTATAAAAGTTTCTGTTCAGAATTCTCTTAAATTACTTCAATAAGTATTTATTCAATCAGCTCATATCACATGAAGACTTAAGCCATAATTTTGACTGTGAAACTTTTTGGAAAAGGCTAAAAAGACCTTACTTTGGTAAGTTACACAAAGAGGCTTATCGAAAGAAGCTAAAAATAGCAGCTTATGCATAAGCTATATGTATGTTCAAATAAGCTCACCATAAGCTCTTCCAAATGCTTTCTTAATACAAAACCATTTATGTGTCTTCACCTTATAGCTTAAGCTTTTTGGATTGTAGTTCATGACATGATATTAGAGCCTTTTTAACCAAGTTTTCTAGAGTTCAATTCTTGCTGTCCAGATTACTATAAAAAAAGTTGAATTACTGCACACGGTAGGTGGACTTGTGCATTATCCACGCTTTAAGCCTGTAAGGTTCTTGTGTGAGGGGACTTGTTGGAGATGTAATATAAAAACATCTGTATGTCACCTAACAATTTAAGCTTTTGGGATTGTTGGTTCGTGAATCATAATGCAACTATTTTTTCAAACACAGCCCTCTATTGGTACTTCTATTTTCACTACAATGTATTTTCCAGTTGCCGAGTTTAATATTCCAACTATTTGTAATTACCATTTCCTTTCCTGCATTTAGTATCCTTAGCATTAGGGAATAGTATTAGAGATTACCTCTCATGCATGTATTATATATTTTCTTTTTCCTTTTTCTGTTTTGAATATGGTTAGTGGTTTCAGCCAAGCTTGTTAGCTGGTCCATAGTAAATGTCTGGCATCTATAAATAGATGATGTCTATCTCTTGTAACCAACAGAATCAATCATACAGATTCATTTTCAGTTCCATGAACTCTCTGTATTCTCTCTTAGGATATAGTCCGTGTATGCTATACCTTTCAAACCAACATTAGTGGCTGTAAGTAATTTTTTGGAATTAACCGGTCATTGGATTTAGAAGGCGTTGATCTGATGGTCCAGGAAGTTTCATGCAGTGTTGTTAAATAGCCACTATAGTGCTATTGCATGATAGAATTTCTCAGATCTGCATTGCAACTCCATCTGCTATTGTGGCCGCTATCAGTGTTGGGGTTGCGGCATGCGTCTTGCATCCTCTGGTCATCTCTAGCAAGTCTCCAGCCAATTGAACTTTTGAATTAGTATTATGCCAACTTTGATGTATTTTATTTTTATTTGCATACAACTTAATTTTTTATACATATATAATTGCTATATATCATATATTTCAACCATTATGTGACTTCTGGTATATGCCAGCAACGCTATCCACTATATGTTATAGAAGATTATTGGCTTTCCACCATTTTTCCCAATCTGCAATTGATAACACTTGTTTCACATCCATTTTCCCTTCCACATACTACCTTTCTCCATTTCTCCAGTGGCCTTCTGCATGGCATGTGATCGAACACATTCTTCAACTTTTTCAGCCATTTCCTTTACATACCAGTTGAATCCTGTGTTCTAGGATTCCACTCAAGCATAGGTCTGTTTGCTCCTGTGGCAGAACATTGTCATCATTCTAAATTTTGTGGGGTAGAAGCTTGGTAGGAAAATGTGTTTTACTTGGTTTTGTTAGGATCCAATTTCAAGATACGAAACTTGAGTCTCACATTCGAAATATAGGATTCTGGTGTGGGGTCTATGAAGCCTTGGGCTTTCCAACTACAACAGCCAGCTTTTGTGGTGTGTTTCTCCCATGGTTCATATCAGCCTATTTTGGGTCATTTTGTTAAACAATGGACTCTGCTATTGCATCTGGAGGTCACCAATTAGGAAGCAAGTGGGAGATCACAGGTTAAAATCCATTACTGCAACTCTTCTTAGGATTTTTCAGCTAGTAGTTGGTATGTGACAGTGTGTCTGTCCATGTCAACAATTATCAGTTGTTCTAATTCTAGTATATGATCTCAATTTGTTTATTATTGATAATTCATTGCCTTTTGTTTTTGAGTTTTGGCTGTTAGTTTTACTTAATCACAGCCATAGCCACTTGCTAGTTGGGAGAAAAGTTTTCATATTTTTTGCCTGGCCAAGTTCATTTGAACAGAATCTTCTCTTTTTGAAGTGTTTCCGTATGATATTGAAGTTTAATATTCTTTAGTTCCTGTATGGTATACCGACTTCAAAAACATGAAATGCCTCAGCAGTATTCAAATTTAAATATGGTTTTCTGTTTTTTCTGGCATTTGAACATTCTCTGCTCTATAATAATACATGTTCATTTGTGTCATGTTTCAAATTTGTATTTCTTGACAGGAAAATCAACCATTCTTAGATTGCTATTCAGGTTCTTCGATCCTCATTCCGGAAGTGTAAGATATGAACCAATTGATCTACTCTATAGTGAGTTTATGCTATATTGCCATGATATATATGACATGTAGTGTCACCCTGTCTCATTTAGACTGAGATGCATGATTTTTAACACCTGTGCTACAGGTGTGTATACAGACTTAAATAATGGATAAACTACATAAATTTAAATTAATTTGGTTACTTATCTATTGGTACATGGTAAGTTATGAAGTTAAATGTTGGTTGTAATTGATGGATTTATATATAATGTAATGAACACCATTACAGCATAATCCAAGATTTGCATGCTTCAGATGGATTTATGTTAAAAAAAATGGATAACCTGGATGCCAGATGTTGCACCTATGTACTGGGACTTATGCTTAAAATTTAAATTCATCAGACTCTTGCCATTGTTTATGGGTAAAACTTCTTTTTCTTTGGTGGAACATTGCTTTCTGATGAATTTCTAGCCAGTAATAGTGGGTACTACTGATCACTTCTTGCAAGCAGATTGTATTTATCATTAAGGCTTTGATAGAGTCCAATGGCATTTTTTGATCCATCATCCATGTAACTGTGCTCACTAAGTACCTAGTAATAAAGCTTGGTTGTTGTCTGCTATCATTAAATTTTCCATTTTTGTTCTCTCATGTTCTCATTTGTGTCCTATACTACAGATAAAGATAGATGATCAAGATATTCGGGAGGTAACCCTTGAGAGTTTGCGGAAGTCCATTGGTGTTGTTCCACAAGATACTGTAAGTTGAACAAAGTACCTATCTCTACAATCTCATGTCATTGCCTGTTCCAGATCTTGCAAGCAGTAAAAACCTGAGTGATTGTGGACAGGTACTTTTCAATGATACAATATTTCATAACATTCACTATGGTCGGCTTTCTGCAACAAAAGAGGAGGTAACTTCTGTAATGTTGTACCTCTGCTTGCTTCTTCACCTTGCAAATTTCCACTGTTAGGTTCCAAGTTGTATTTATTACTATATTCATGCAGGTCTATGAGGCTGCTAAGCAAGCAGCAATTCATAACACTATCATGAACTTTCCTGATAAATATTCTACTGTTGTGGGAGAGCGAGGGCTCAAGGTGATAGAAATGCCCATTTATTTTAAATATATTTCTCAGTATTGTGTTTTTGGGTGATTATTTGTTCAAGGTAAGAAGGGGTATGGAATTGCAAATCTCAACTCGCTGGATGAGACACCCACAATGTAGTTGTATTGAGAAAATCCAATTTACTTATATAATGACATGACAATTTAATTAAAAACTGACCTAAATGCAGTGTGTAAAGAAAGTAGAAAAGAAGTTTCTTAAACTAAAGTTGGTGTACGATGTTGCTTTTGTGGCTAAATTGAAATGATGATTTTCTCCTATTTTTGACTATAGTAAAACAAAACACTGGGATCTTTGTTAAAATAAATATTTATGTAGGGGAATCCTCGTCCATAGTGTATAGATTTTTGTAAAGACCCATGGTGAGTGGTGTCTACCTAGGGAAATACAATCCTGGGTTCTCATACATAATGAGTTTATTTTTATTTTTTTATAAATGTAATGATGAAAATAAAAGTTTACAATGACAAACTAATAAATTTTTAAGTGGATATCTTTTTTAACAGTTAAGTGGTGGTGAGAAGCAACGTGTTGCCCTAGCTCGCGCATTCTTAAAAGCCCCTGCAATACTGTGAGTATTCTAATCATATTATCTGTGGACTGATTATGATTAGGTAGTAAGTACAGAATTCCAGCCATTCTCTTATAAAGATGGCATCATATCATGTAGCCTCTATGACCAAGTAGTTGACTTTGACCCTTTCTTACCCGATTTTTTCATAAGTTAAATTTTTTCCTGATATAAAGTAGGTATGTGAGGGGGCTGTTAAATATATAAAACCATCCATACTGTGCTAGAACAGTTATTTGGTGTGTTTTATTGGAGCAGAAAGCTCACGTTTTTTAGAAACCTAACGAGTAACTCATCTTTTTGACGGTTAGAGTTATTCTTGAAGTAATTTGATTCTTCTCTATATATATATACATGGCCTACTAAATTAATTTTGCATATCTTCCTTATAATTTTTAAACATTTTTCTTCTAATTGATAATTTTTTAGATTCTACCTTAATTTAAAATATCAATGCTATAAACAAGATACTTGTTAATTGCTTAAGATATGTAATTTACTAGGTCTACATATTATATTGTCCATATCCATCTTCCTATGTATTTTTTACCTTGTCCAATCTCATGCACTAAATGCGGCTATTTTTCCCCCTAGTAATTTATTATTCCTTTATCTAGTAAAGAAACATTAAACTCATGAAATTCATAAAATAATTGAAATTTGAAACTAAGTCAAAAAGGTAAAAAAAAAAAAGTATTACTGAAGATAGTTTGAATTTCATAAGTTACCAAAATCAGACTTAACGTAATAGGATACACATCAATTGTCTTGAAGAAGGATATTGTAGTTTTGAATTTCCAAAATGGGAGAAATCAATATGGGAGATTCTGTGGCATTTTCTTCAAGTAATTTTTTTATTCTTTTGTCAAGTAAAGAAAGAAATGAAATAAAGCATAGACATTAAACTCATGAAATTCATATAATAATGGAAATTTGAAACTAAGACTAAAAGGAAAAACCAAAAGTCTTATTGAAGATAGTTTGAATTTCATGACATATCAAAATCAGACTCGATATTCTAGGAAAAAAAAGGATATTGAAGTTTTGAATTTCAAATATGAGAGAGATTCTGTGGTATTTTCTTCAAATGATTTATTATTCTTTTATCAAGTAAAGAAAGCAATGAAATAAAGGAAGGACACTAAACTCATGAAATTCATAAAATAATTGAAAATTGAAACTAAGTGAACAAAGAAAAAAAAAAGAAATCTTATTGAAGGTAGTTTGAATTTCGCAAGTTATCAAAATCAGACTCAACATACTAGGAAACACATCAATTGTCCTGAAGAAGGATATTGAAGTTTTGAATTTCAAAATGGGAGAAATTTAATATGGGAGATTTATAAAATAATGGAAATTAGAAAGTAAGAGAAAAAGGAAACCAGAAAAAACAAAAAATCTTACTGAACATAGTGAACGTTCAGATTTAAACATTCTTCGGTGGACACAAACCTAACTTTATTTTTATACACAATTAACAGAAAATTTACAACTAGTAAAATAAATAAAAAATGTCATTTATTATATTTATTTTGATTCTGTCTAATAAGGATATGATATAATTAGTTTCATTTAATAAGAATTTATATATTTTGATTCTTTCTAATAAGGATATGATATAATTAGTTTCATTTAATAAGGATTTGATCTTAATGTTATAAATATTTATACTGAAAAATTTGAGTGGGCACAAACCCGACATTAAATACTAATTAAATACATACATTAGTTACATACGTTTGTGTGTGAAATATAATAAATGTAATAAATAATAATATTTATGAAATATAATATATTTTAAAAATTAATAAATGCATACATTAAATACATTATATAAATATTTATTTTATTTCTTTCTTTACTATATTAAATACATTATATAAATATTTATTTCATTTATTTCTTTACTATAGTATTAAATACGTACATTAAATATATTATATATTTATTTTGTTTCTTTTTTTACTATATTAAATACATACATTAAATACATTATATAAATACATACATTGTGTAACTCATAGAGTTGGTGAAGTGGTACAAGGTCTCATTGATTTCACATGTGAAGAATGATTTATTTAGCAAGAGATATGTGGTCTCTGACCTAGAACCAAAAAAATACATTGTGTAATATTAATTGTATAATATTAATTATATATTATATATTATAAATTATATTTAATATTAATAATTATATAAATATGATAAATAATGGATTCATTTGCTTGTGCTTATTTTTAAACAAAGCTTTGTTTTTAATAAAATAAGCAATTTTTTACTTTTTTGATGTGCTTGTCTAAATTGCTTATTAACATAAGTTTTCTATTTTTTTAAGCAAATCCTATTTGTTCTTAAAAAAATGCTTATCTTAAAAAGTGGTTTTTTCCATAAACACTTTTTTAAGTTTTAACAAATTGATCCAATATTATTTAATAAGTAAAATACATGCATGTGTGTGATTTTGTAATGAATTACATTTTATTTAATAATATATATATATATGAAAAGTCATATATTTAATAAGAATTTATTATATTTTAGAAATATATTATATTTTGTAGATATTATTAATTTTAATTTTATATTATATTTAATAAATATAGTAAATAATATTTTTAATATTTATATAAATACTACATTAAATATTTCATGTTATAAATTAAAGACTTAAACATGTTTTTAGTCTATAAAATTAGCAAATTTTGATTTTAGTTCTTATAATTTTTTTTTTAGTTTTCATCCCTCAAAAAGTTAAAATTCTGTTTTTGGTTCATACTATTATTTGACACTTATTAACTAATGTGTTAGCAGAAGGTCAAGAGACCATCTCAAATAGTATCCATTAGTGTCTATAATATAATATCAAAATGTGATACTTTCAAAAATGTTTCTAGCTCCTTAAAATAAATATTATTTATTTATCTTAAAAAGAAATTTAGGGAGCAAAAATATTGATTTCAGATTTGACGGATTAAAACCAAAGAAAAATATTTTACAAGGACCAAATTCAAAATTCGCTCATTTTATAGGAACTAAAATCAATAATTTTAAATTTTAGAGGATATAAAAACAAAGAAAAAAATGTATAGGACGAAAATCAAAACATGTTCATTTTACAAGTGACTAAAAACATATTTAAGCTTAAAATTAAAACTCTCATTCTTAAAATAATATAATTTATATACCTATTATACTTCTCATATAGTTATATAGCTTTTTGATAGCATGTTTGAAAGGTAAGGGACTGAAACTAAATTAACTTTTTATTTTAATTTAAGGACATGTTAGGGCCTTGTGCAAACTACCCAAACCCCCCACCACTATGCCAACGCTAGTGGGTTTGATAATATGTTTTATTTCATTTAGATAAACAAAATATAACAAGATAAATTGAAAAATTTTATTCTATAAATATTTACTGTATCTTTTTAAGATCAATTCCTCATAAAACAAACTAATTATCACCTTCTGTGCTTCTCTCTGTTGGTTTTGAACCAAAGACTTGTAGCATAGGAATTATGACTCAAATCATCGAATCACTCTGGAAACCAACCAACTAATTATATCATATCCTTATTAGAAGGAATCAAAATAAGTCTAATAAACAATGAATGTTTTTTATTTTTATTATACTAGTTGTAAATTTTCTATTGGTTGTGTGTGAGGATGAGGTGTTGGTTTTGTGCCCACTCAAGAATTTCTCCAAGAAAAAATAGGTTAAATATCCTTAAAAGTTTCAACGACTATTACCAAAAAAGATAGAGGTAATTATCTTTCTACATAACTGTTGAGTAAATTTCCTTAAAGAAACCATATGTGGATATCCAAAGAGGCTAAAAGAGATATCCTAACAGGTCTAACTAAGGATGCACTTAAAAAAAATAGAAAAATTAGAGAAAGGGTATAATCTTAATCTTATTAGACTCTTGTGTTATTTTAGGAGCTCAAATAAATTCTGACCTAATGGGTACAAGTCTAGTATTGAAACAGGGTATGGCGAAATTTCCAAAATCCATGGTACTGGTATAATAGGATGCTAAATATGAAAATGCAAAAATATAATGAATAAAGCAATTAAATAATAAGATAAACACAGTTTTCATAATGTTCTTGTTGTTTCTGGTTTATGAGAGCAGAGACAAGAGAATAAGTGCAGGGAAATCTCTTGATAATTTTATTAAAATTGCTCTATGTAGAGAGCATAAAATGTATCAGTTACATCCCTTAATTTTAGGCATGACAGTAGCATTTAAAATTTAAAAAACAGAATTTGTAACTGCAAAAATCTGAAACTGCAACTCCTAGAATCTGAAATGTAAACAGCAGTAAAAAATCAAGAAAACAAATTCCTAAAAACTAGGTAAGGCACTCCACGTTGCAGCAGCTATTATGGGCACTTTTTCGACAAATCTCCTCCTTTCTGCAAACTCCTAGTTTCATTCTCAAAGCTTCAAATCTGGCTTACGGAAGAGCTTTTGTTAAAACATCTGCATTTTGATCTTCAGTTCTGCAATAAACTAGCTTGACTTCTTCTCTTTGCACATCTCTTAAGAAAAACTAACTGATCTTAAAATGCTTAGTCTTTTCATGAAAAACAGGATTGTTTGAAATGGAAATAACAACTTCATTATCAATAAGAATATATGTTGGCTCATTTTGCTCCATGTGTAGATCAGCAAGTATATGCCTAAACCAAATAGCTAGATTCACAGCTACAGTGGCTACCATATATTCTGCCTCAGCTGTGCTTTTTGCCACAATGTCTTGCTTCTTTGAACACCAAGAAACTACACTTGAACCAAAGCTGAAATAGTAACATGTTGTACCCTTCATGTCATCAACTGAACCACCCCAATCACTTTCTAAATATCCATAAAACTGAAAATTTCAGAGAGTAAGTGTACTTGATACCATAAGTTATAGTACCTTTAACATGTCTCAATCCTTTTGGCAGCTTGAAGATGCACTTCACTTGCACAATGCATAAATCTTGAAAGAATGCTCATTACAAACATAATATCTGGTTTGGTTGCACTAAGGTACATTAGACAACCAATTAGGCTTCTATAGTGGTGCTCATCAACCTTATTAGCTCCATCATCTTTGCTGAATTTTTCCTTTTGATTCATTGGAGTTGTAGTATTTTTGCATTCCTCCATACAGAATTTTTCAGTATCTCCTTTGCATATTTCTTTTGGCATATAAAAACTGCATCATGATCTTGTTTTACTTCCATTCCCAGAAAAAAGGACATCAAACCAAGATCTGTCATCTCAAACACTTGGAGCATTTTAGCTTTGAACTCCATTATTAGTTTCTCATCAGTGTCTGTCATAAAGAGGTCATTAACATAGATAGAAACTGTGATTAAATCGACTCCAACTAGTTTCCCATATAATGTAGTTTCACTTGGACTTTTAACAAATCCAAGGTTTTGAAGATAAGCATTAATTCTCCATACCAAGCCCTTGGAGCCTACGTAAGACCATACAAGACCTTCTTTAGCTTGTAGACCTTCCCCTCTTGTCCGTTGACTTCAAATCCTTTTGGCTGCTCCACAAGTATCTCCTCCTATAAATAACCATTTAAGAATGCAAATTTTACATCTAAATGGTAACTTTTCTTCCTTTGTGTCCAGTCAAAGCAAGCAACATCCTGTTTGTATCAAGGCATGCAACTAGAGCAAATATTTCTGAAAAATCCATTCCAAACACCTGAGCATAGCCTTTGACCACCAATCTGGCCTTGTATTTATTTATAGAACCATCTGCATTCAGTTTGGTTTTGTAAACCCCATTTGACTCCTATGGGTTGCTTGTGTTCTAGTTTGTCCACTAACTCTCAAGTGTCATTTTTTTCAACTATTCTCAGTCTTTCCTCCATAGTTTTAGTCCACTTGTCATATTTCACAACTTCTTTGAATTCTGCAGGTTCTAGGACAGCAACATTGCTCCTTTCATAAATTTTATATAAAGAATTTGTACCTCTAACAGGAATGTCATCTACATCATCATCAATGAGTTGTGGGATTTCTGGAAGTTGTTTCCTTGTTGGTTCCTCCCAACTTCATTGTTTATCTTCCATGAATTTGACATCTCTACTTACAAGAATTTACCATTTCGTGGTTGGAAAACTCTGTAAGCTTTAGAAGTATTGTTGTATCCAATGAAAACTCCAAGTTCTACCTTATCAAATTTGTCCCTTTTAACCTGTGGAACATAAGAGAAACAAACACAACCAAAGATTTTTAGATTTTGTAAATCTGGTTTGTACCCAAACCAGCCTTCAAATCGGGTTTTTTTGTTCAAAACTCTGGTTGGAAGCTTATTCAGCAATACAACAGTGTTTGCAGCCTCTGCCCTACCCACTACTTCTTGGCAACTCCTTTTCATATAGCATACACCTTGTCATCTCCATGATGTTTCTATTTTTTCTCTCACACCATTTTGTTGTGGGGTGCAAGGTATAGTGAGTTGGTGCTCAATGCCAGCTTCACAAAATTTATTAAAAACATCATTTGTATATTCCTTCCTATTGTCAGACCTTATTGTTTGCAACTTGCAACCACTTTGATTCTCCACCAATGCTTTGTATTTCAGAAAATATTAGCAACCTTAGTCTTGGATTTAAAGAAATAAATCCAACAAAATCTGGTATAATTATCAATAAATGCAATATACTATTTATTACCATTTAAAGATGACAC
This sequence comes from Pachyrhizus erosus, assembly GCA_026544285.1. Lineage (NCBI taxonomy): Eukaryota > Viridiplantae > Streptophyta > Magnoliopsida > Fabales > Fabaceae > Pachyrhizus > Pachyrhizus erosus. The sequence goes on along the minus strand of JAMLFT010000925.1, from coordinate 11,041 downwards.
TTTCTATGGTCCCCTAACATTTCTGTGTACCAACTGCAACTATTGAGTTGCTCTCCAATCTATTTGAGGAAATGGTTTTTTGACTAGGTTACCATATTGGCAAGCTACAAAATCAACCAACTTGTTTTCAAGCATTGAATCACTTTTCACCAAGGCATGTTTCTGCATGTATAAAAGTCCAACAAGGTGGAAATGTTTGAGTCTTTTGTGCCATAGGTCAACATTGTTGGTCGCGCTTGAAAAAGTCATTTGTTCCTCCTCTATTAGATTTAAAACATAGCTTTTGACTCTCATTTTCACCCTGAATACGTCTTTTCCTTTTGTATCTTTGATCAAGCACCAATTGTCCTCAAATATGACTTTGAAGCCCTTTTCTACAAGTTGTACAACATTAAGCAAATTTTGGTCAATGTCAGGCACATATAAGACATCAAAGATATATTTCAAACCTATCAAGCTTTCAATAGCAACAGTCTCTTTTCCCTTGACTGAGATGAAATCAACATTTCCAATTTTTACTTTTGAAACAATGGTTTTGTCCAACTCTTTAAAGAGCTTCTAGTCATTGGTCATATGGTTTGTGCAACCGCTGTCTATTAACCATGAATCACTAGAACTGTCACTTGTAGCAAAACATGTTACAGATTTGAACTTGTAACCTCTGTCTCCTCTGATTTAGACTTGCAAATTCTCTCTACTTGTACCATATTGCCTCATTTTCTGCACTTGACATATGGCTTCTACCAACATCTTCTCTAAGGATGGTTTATCTTTTTACAATAGGGACAAGGAGGAAAAGTCTCACCTTGATGCTTGTTGGAGCCTTCTGGTTTTTTGTTCTTCCAATTGGTGTTTTTCTTGTCTTTGTAACCTTTTGAATTTTGTGCTTTCGTATGAAAAACACCTTGTTCAACCTCCTTCTGTCTCATCATTCTTCTCTGCTCCTATGACTGTAAAGCATTTATCAATTCTCCCTAGGTGATGGTTGACAGGTCCCTTGACTCCTTCAATGTTAATATCTTCGATTCATACTTTTTAGATACAGTAACTAGAATTTTTTACACTACTCCTTCTGTCTCACTATGCCTGTAAAGCATTTATCAATTCTCCCAAGGTGATGGTTGACAAGTCCTTTGACTCCAATGATAATTTTATTAAAATTGCTCTATATAGAGAGCATAGTGTATCAGTTACATCCCCTAATTTTAGGCATAACAGTAGCATTGATAATTAAAAAAAAAAGAATTTGTAATTGCAAAAATCTGAAACTGTAACTCGTAAAATCTGAAACTTAAACAAAAGCAAAAAATCAACAAAACAAATTCCTAAAAACTAGGAAAAGCACTCCACATCACAGCAGCTATTATGGGCACTTTTTCAATAGTTCTTACTCAATTAAGCAAATATATCTTAAGGCACAGGACAGGTTTTGAAGGGAGTGAAGTAGTAATTTGTTTTGTTTAATAGCACACTAAATCATTGGGTAACACAACTTGGTGTGTTACACGAAACTTGTACTTGAGTGATAAGTGAGAGTATTAGATATGTAACCATGTGTATTCAATACGTTCTAGTACTGGTATGTACCTGGTACAAGTTCTGTGACTGTTTAGGAGTACTAAAATGTATCATAATTTGTGGCAATACCACAAATTCAAACCCTGATCTTACTAAACCATTTTCCTGCATCACATTTATAGTTGAGTGGTGCACCTAATTTCATACCTATATGCTTGTCATCTCCTATGTTCATTTTTTATTAACTATAAACAGACTTTGTAAGACATGTTATCATTTTGAAGAGACACCAGTCCAATTACATGTACAAGGGAATGTTGAAATTGTGACTTGACTTATTTACTTAAATTGTAGTCTATTATCTGATTAAAATTATAAATACAAGTTTGGTAATCATGTAATATTTTCTATATAAGCAGTATGTTTACTGATGAATAATACATAAAAAGGTCTTTACCATTACTATCAGAGCCCTGGGTTTACTGATTTAGGAATTCCCTCTCTCTTCTCTTATGGTGGCATGCCCCAATCCATTGAAGACAGCTCTAACTGGCAATAGTGACACCACAACAACCGGTGGCAGCACTGATGACTCAACCAGCATAGCAAATGGAGGCAGCGGTGCTGGCAGAAATTTCTCTATTATACTAAATAGCCAAGAGGGGTTCTCAAACTCACTTCAAGTCCGTGTTAAGCGTCTCAATGGGAAGAACACCCAGAATGGTCCCAAACTGTTAGACTAATTCTGGAAGGCAAAGGAAAATTTGGGTTTCTTTTAGAGGATGTGCCTAAACCTACTGAAGGGGATCCAAATTTTAGGTCATGGAAATCTGAAAATTCCTTGATCATTGCTTGGTTAATCATTTTTTTGGAACCAGCAATTGGAAAACCTTTTATGTACTTGCCTACAGCAAGAGGTTTGGGAAGCCGTGAAAGACACGTAGTCTGACACAAAGAATTCTTCTCAGATTTTTGGTCTAAAATTGAGATTATGGCATGCTAAACAAGGTGATAGGGACGTGACTGCCTACTATTATGAATTGATGACTTTATGGCAGGAATTGGATCTTTGCTATGAGGACAATTGAAAGTGTATTGAAGATAGTATTCAGTTTGTTAAAAGGCAAGAAAATGATCGCGTATTTATATTCCTAGCTAGACTCAACAAAGAACTTGATGAAGGGGCAAAATTCTAGGAAAGACACCCTTGCCAACAATTCGTGAAGCCTTCTCAGAAGTCAGGAGAGAAGAAGCACAACAAAGGGTCATGTTGAACAAGTTTACCTCTGTTTTAGAAGTGGAAGGTATTGCCCTTGCTTCTAAGAACCATAATGAAGAGGGGAAAAGAGATGGTAAAAAAACTGATAGACCATGGTGCAATCATTGCAAATGCCCATGGCATACACGTGAAACCTATTGGAAGATTCATGGGAAACCTATAAATTGGAAAAGAAAGGGGAATGTGAGGATCATGCACTTCAAGCTAGTTCCTCTAATCAAGAGAAATAATCTACCTCGAGTTTACTTCCGTTCACTAAGGAACAATTAGACCAATTGTACAAATTCCTTGAGTCTCAAACCCCTTCTTGCTCCATAGCTGAAAAAGGCAACTTTCTAACAATTGCCCTTCTTAGTGTCGATTCCAATACTTGGATTGTTGATTCAAGTGCTTCTGATCACATGACGGAAGAGTCTAGTTTCTTCTCTTCGTATACTCCTTGTGCTGGTAACCAAAAAATTAAGATTGCGGATGTCTCTTTTTCAGCCATTGCAGGAAAAGATTCAATTGTCCTATCCCCAACATTAACTCTCCAAAATGTTTTACATGTTCCTAACTTGTCTTTGTAATTTGTTGTCTGCCAGTAAATTAGTTCAAGATAAAAATTGTCAAGCTAATTTCTTTCATTCTCATTGTGTGTTCAAGGATTTGAACACGGGGAGGATAATTGGCTGTGGTAAGGAGAGTGGAGGACTCTGCCTCTTCGAAGATGGACTTGGATCAAGACAACAATCCCAAGGAATAAGTTCCTCTTTTGAATCTATTTTTGTTTCAAATAATAATAAGATCATGTTATGGAATTTCCAATTAGGCCACCCAAGTTTTAGATATTTAAAATACTTATTTCCCAAGTTGTTTGGTAATAAAAACCCTTATTTGCTTCGTTGTGAAATATGTGAATTTGCAACACATCATCGTACTTATTTTCCTATGGAGCCTTATAAACCTTCAAAACCAGTATTTATTATTTATAGTGATGTTTGGGGTCTCAATAAAATAAGGACACTCCAATAGAAAATGGTTCATAACTTTTATAGATGACCACACTAGACTTTGTTGGGTGTACTTATTAAAAGAAAAATTTGAGACTGAACAAGTTGTTAATTTTATTTTTTTTAAATGTAGACTCAATTTCAAACAAATATACAATTCTTTTAGAAGTGATAATGAGAAGGAATATTTTAACGAGATCCTAGGAAATTTTTTCCTTGAAAATGAGATTGTCCATCACAATTCTTATGCAAATACACCCCAACAAAACTAGATTCTAAAGAGAAAAAATAAACATCTTTTAGAGGTGACTAGAACTTTACTCTTCTCCACTAAAGTTCCCAAATATTTATGGGGTGAGGTTGTTTTGACTGCTGCATATTTAATTAACTGCATGCCTTCCAAAGTTTTACAATTTCAAACTCCTTTTCATACTTTTAAAGAGTATTTTTCTATGGCACGTATTTCAACTTATTTACCATTAAAAAATAATTAGTTGTACTACTTTTGTTTGTGAACATAAGGAACTTGGAAAATTTGATCCATGTGCTATAAAATGTGTTTTCATCTGTTACTCTCCAACCCAAAAAGGATACAAATGTTTTGATCTAAAACCAAAAAGATTTTTTGTAACTATGGATGTCACTTTCTTTGATATCCTTTTTTGACATTCATCTTCAGGAGGGGAGTTCAAAGGACATGCTTATTTCACAAGACTCTGAGACTTGCAGTGCTACACCAAAACAAAATGGCCAAGATTCATTATTTGAACCTACTTTCATAATAAGCGAGGCTCTCACAAATCTAGGGCTACATCTTCAAACACAAATTGTACCCAACAATCCTTGGAAATTGGGAATAAGGAAGAATTAACCTTAATGCCACAACATGATGATTCTTGTAAGGAAATAGAAAATAGGTTCGAAGATTTAGATCGAATTTCAAAGGGAAAGGCTTATATAAGTAAGAAAAATAAGGAAGTTAAGATGAACAAACTCTACAACACTACCATGTGTTTGATCTGAGGGAGAATTTAACCAATGAACTTGATATAGGTAAACCTTCCTTTAAAACTAATATTCTAGATAAGTCTTCTAATATGAATATGTCAATAACTCTTTGAAAAGGTGTTAGATCTTGTACTAGGCACCCTTTGTCTAATTTTGTGTCATACTCAAACTTGTGTCCATCCTTTGCTGTATTTACCTCTCAGTTGTCTAGTGTAGAAATTCCAAAAAATGTATAGAAAGCTCTAAAGATTCTAGAGTGGAAGGAAATTGTTCTTGAGAAGAACCTTACTTGGAGTATTATGCCATTATCAGTTAGAAAGAATACTATAAGTTGTAAGTGCGTTTTCAATATGATGCATAATTTTGATGATTCTTTGGAAAGATACAAGGCACAATTGGTGGCTAAGAGATTCACTCAGACCTATGGTATAGATTACTCAGAGACTTATGTCCTTGTTGCAAAGCTGAACAATGTTAGAATTCTCTTATCCCTTGCTGCCAACTTAGATTGGCCTTTACATCAATTAGATGTAAAAAATGCGTTCCTCAATGGTAACTTGGAAGAAGAGGTATACACAGACAATCCTCTAAGCTTTGAAGACAAATTTGGGTCAAAGGTATGTAAACTAAAGAAGACTCATTGTGGACTTAAACAATCTTCAAGGATTTGGTTTGAAAAATTCACTCAATCAGTAAAAAGACAAGGATACTTTTTGGGATTCTGGCTAGTGTACCAGATCATATAGGTAATAAAGAGTAAGTAGAAAATCGTCTCCACAGAAATTTGTTTAAGACTTAGGTATTTATGGAAATTAAGTGGACAACGAAAGTGGATATAAGAACTGAAATGTAAAAATGTAAGAGATTAAATTGCAAGAAAGGAAAAGGGGTTGTGTTCTTATCAAACACGTGGTATACAATAGGTTGTTGTCACGTATGGAATGAGATCATTGGGGTTTAACTTCTTCAATTAATGTTGGAACATCATTTCCTAAGTCCTTAACTCTCAAATTCCTGTTGATGTTGGAAGATACCAAAGGTTAGTTGGCAAGTCAATTTATGCACTCTCCTTATAAAGAACACCTCAAGGGAATTTACCAAATTTTGAGACACTTAAAGAGTAATGCTGGAAAGGGTTTGTTTTTTTAAGAAAAACAGTGAAAGGAATGTTGTTGTTTTAATTGATGCAGATTGGGCAGGGTCTATTACAGATAGAAAATCCACTTCAGGATATTGCACCTATGTGTGGGTAAATCTGGTAATTTGGAGAAGCAAGAAACAAGGAGTTGTTGCTAGAAGCAATACAAAAGCTGAATTTAGAGTAATGACCCAAGGAATTTGTGAAGTAGTGTGGATTTATAGGGTTCTAGAAGAACTTAAGATGACAATAGAACTCCTATTGAAGTTGTACTGTGACAACAAGGCTACAATAAGCATAGATCACGTTGAGATTAATCACCACTTTATAAAGGAGAAATTGGATGCTGGAATTTTCTGCTTGCCATTTGTGCCTTCCAACCAAGAAACAGCTGACATCTTGACCAAGAGTCTCTAGCAAGACCCATCTTTGAGCGTTTGATAAGTAAACAAGTTGGGCATGATAGATATCTATGCACCAACTTGAGGAGGGTGTATGAATTGATTAATTAAAGATGTGCAGAATCAATAATTTGCTTTTTTTCCTATTTTAAAATAAGATAGTCATTATTACCTGTTTTATTTTATTTCCTTTTATTATTCCTTAAATTAAGGAATTGCCTTTAATGTAATATTTTCTATATAAGTAGTATGTTTACTAATGAATAATACAGAAAAAGGTCTTTACCATTACTTTCAACACTAAATTCTAAAGAAGATATATTTTTTCACTTTTCAATCATGGATGATCCCCCCTGTTCTCTCTTGCCCTTAGGTTGTGCGATGAAGCTACAAGTGCTCTTGACAGCACAACAGAAGCAGAGATTTTAAGTGCATTAAAGTCGGTAGCAAATAATCGTACCTCCATATTCATTGCTCACAGGCTTACCACTGCAATGCAGTGTGATGAGGTAAACTCTATCTATTTAATTCCTAGATTCTGTATATAATGTTTGAATTTGTATACCTGTTATAACATATTTTATGCAAGTTTACATAGATTGTTCCAGAATACAGGTACTAATTTTGTTTCTAGTACGAATCTAGTTGGAATTGGACACATCTTTACAGTAAGCCAAGACACTATCAAAAAAGCACATTTCATAACAGTAGATTTATGATAACCCCTTAAAAAACCCATCCTTACCATAATAAACGTTTTATGTTTTACTTGGTATGTATATTCTCTTTTAACATTATGTTATTTACATTAAAAGATTGTTTTGCCAATGTTCAGATCATTGTTTTGGAAAATGGGAAGGTGATTGAGCAAGGACCCCATGAAGTGCTCTTATCAAAAGCAGGAAGATATGCACAGCTGTGGGGACAGCAAAATAACACTGTTGATTCAATTGATACAGCCATCAAGCTGGGAGCATAAAAATGATAAAAAGTCTCTTCTTCCTCTTAGTTAGAAAAAATGCATAATACAATGCTAATAACCCATAATTACAATTTTGAAGTTTAGTGATTCCTAGCCTGTTGTGAGCTTTCTTTAGTCTGTATATTATTACGCATTGTTAGCTAGACGAATTAATGCATAGATCATATGCAGGGTCATGCAGCAGAGAATATCAAATTGCTTTAATGGGGTTGAATTTTGATACATTCTTTGTACCAGCATATATAAGTTCTCAGCCATGACGAATGAGGCTTGACGACCTTTCTGTGGATAACAAGAGTTTGTATTATTGTTGCATAAACTAAATCACTTCTAACTAAATAGAAGTGCTTTCTTGTAGATGAAGTTATTGCCTGACCTGTAACAGGAACAGTTTTTGATGTAGTTGATTTTTCCCATTAAGAAAGAGAGGTTTAATTCAATAATCCAATTCCAGAACTTGATCTTTGTTTTTCTTCTTTTATAGCAATGATACTTATGAAAGCACTTTTTTAAGCAATTATTCTTATAAAAATGTTTTTCTGCATTAGTGATTTGTCCAATGGAATAATTTATTTATTTATTTTTTTAACAATGCTAGTGAAACTATATTTAAACCTAAGTGTTAGTGTTTGTCTGTTAAAAGGTAAGAATTATTGTGCAAGGAAGATTTGAGCTTCATGAGAGAAAGTGCCGTCAGTGTTAGTGTTGTGAGTGTGGCATTGCACTTTTTGATATTTTTTTTTTTTTACTTCAATCGTCGTCTATTATATTCTTCAGAGGGTCAGTTTTTACTTCTGCTTTCACTTTGATAACTTCAAATCCCTACCATCAAGTACATCTAATGGTCTACAAGACTTAAATAAGAGTTGTAGATAGGATTACAAGAAAGAATACAAACGCATAATCCATAAGTGTAATGTTTTTTTTTTATTTTAAACTAAGATGTTAAATAATGTATGTACAGGGTCAGATGGGTAACAAAGTATCCATACTTCTACTAATTCTCATATTTGATTTTTAGTAAATATCCATATCTAGACCTAGACACGTTTAATATGTAATTTCTTGTCTTTTTGTAATTTTTTTGTCCTACCGATATAACTAAATTGAATCTAATCGCTATCCTTAATATATTGTTACCCTATCAGTTTAGAGAAGTAAAATTCAAGTTACAGCCAGGGAAATTAATCTCAAAACAATGTCTAAAGGAATATTTTGATAGAGAAAAAAAAATTAAGACAAATTTCTAACCTTAATGAGAATCTACAATATGTTTAACCAAGATTTTGAGATCAATGAACGAATTAATATTTAAGTAAGGCTTTGAACTTTCAATGCCTTCATTTATTTTCCAAGTGTAGTGCACTTAATTCCAATTTGATTTTTGAATAATTCTATTGAATTTTATTTAATTAGTGATTTTGTTTTGTTGATAAAGATGACAAGAAATTCATTATAAATAGTGATTTTGTTGAATTATACTTTCTCTTTAAAGGAATCAAATCCTTGTGTTTAAAAGCAAGTTTTACATTTCACTTAACTCAATTTTTTGAAATGTTAAGAAAATTAATATTTTATTTTTTAAATATTTTTCAAAATCTAAATCTCACATTATGTTGAACCTATTGTTGATAATCATACATAACATTACATTTTACATGTTAAGAAAACACTCTAATTAATTTTAGCACAAAAGATTTTAGTTTAAAAAGAGATAGATTCACATTGTTCATTAAGTATTGGACAAAGGCTTTTTAATTTCAAGAGGTATATTCGAGTTATTCATTAATTAGTGGACGGAAGATTTTAGTTTAAAAAGAGGTCTGTAGAGAGAATAAAGGTCTTATTGTGTCAATTGCGCATTTTTTATATAGACAAAGAGAATCCAAATCTTAAATCAATTTAAGTTGGGAGCAACGACAACTAATCATTTGAGAGTAGTGAAAATCTTGTGTGTATTGTATTCGTCAAAAGAGACAACTTCAACTTTTATTATTCTAACTAGTAAATTTGGTAAATTTCTCAATCTCCTCTTTACATAAGAGAACGTGAACTAATGATTATTCTCTAAAGTTGATTTTTTTTTTGTTCAATTGATCCAGGTTGATCTTGCATAGATATCCATCATGGGTACGTATCTCTTCATCATTGTTGAGTTTTTTGTGTTTGTGTTCTTTTATACATCTTTCTGTAAGTGATATCACAACTTGCAATTTCTCAATTTACTTGAATATTATTCATAAACTCCTTATTGTAAATGCTCTTAATTTTTTTCAATCTTCTTTTAAATACAAGATATGATTGTTTTACAACACTAAATCTATTCCAAAAATTTATTTCATTTTATAGCATCCCATAATAATTTTTTTCTCATTAAAATATTTGGTTGGATTCATCTATTATCTACTATATAGCAGGTGTTATTATTCAAGCCATTTTTTTTCTCTTTGCATCGCCGATCATTTTTTAAAAAATTTTGACAAAAATATCCCTTACAAAAATTAGTTGTTGTGTATTTGTAGTGTGTTGAATTTTGGAAAACATTAAAACCTGCACGCTTCCTCCCCTTGTTCTAATTTTAGGGTTTTTAAACAAGTGTGAGAAGAGCTTTGTAGTGATCTTGGGAAAGGGGTTTTTAACAAGAAGGTCACAATTCCATCTATTAAGCCTATGGACCTAGTTGATATGAAGGTTAGGAAGGAGTATGAAATTGTCATCGTCAATCCAACATGGGAAAATGGATGGATTTCTTTGTTTGGATCCTAAGCTTAAGGGCTCTTAAACAAATTGCTTTCTTCTTTGTTCTAGAATTTTCATAAAAAAGTAAAAGAGGAAAAAAATCTACACATCCCTAATACACAATAAAAACTAGTTTTCATTGTATATCTTGTGAACAAGTGGTATGAGGTATTAGCTAGACAATAAAAAAATTTTGTCAAAAAATTTATAAAAAATTGTCAAGCGGTGCAAAAAGTAAAAAAATAACATAAATAACATGAATATTGTAAAACACATTATTTTTGTTTTTAAATTTATATATAACAAAAAAAAATTAAATAAGTGGGATGAGATATTAAATACACAACAAAAATAAGTTTTTGTTAAGAATATTTTTGTCAAAAAAATTATAAAAAATTATGAAGCGGTGCGAAAAGTAAAAAAAAAAAAGTGATGCAAATAACTTCACCATTGTACAACACATTATTTTTGCTTTTAAATTTATATATAAAGCTTTTTTATTTGTTCTAAATATTATCAAGAGGCCACTACTAGAATGGAACTTAGTTACAAGAAAGGGAAAGAAAAATATTGAATTAAAAGAGCATTAATTTTTTAGATTAAAAAAAATAAATGTTGATTTATAAATCTTAACGTCATGAACCACTTTTCACATAAAAAATAATATTTTATTTTATAACATCTCATAATAAATGTTTTGTCATTAAAATTTTGGTCAGACTCGTCTGTCTGATATTTATTACACAACACATTATTTTATTTTTAAATGTATGTATAAACTTTTTGTTTTGGTTGTATATCTTATGAGGAGGTTCACTAGCAGAATGGAACTTATGACATCTCATTAACTTTTAAAAAAATATTTAACAATGAGGAAGGGAAAGAAAAAATATATATTATATAACATTAACTTTTTAAAAAAGATTTATATGAAAATGATTTTTATTTAATAAGATTGTTTGAAAATTGTATACGTTTATGTTT
>JAMLFT010000924.1:0-35292 GCA_026544285.1 Pachyrhizus erosus | reverse complement strand
TCTCCAAAATCGCTGAGAAGAAGATCAAGGAGTCTGGAGGCGCCGTTGTTCTCACCGCTTGATTTTGACGGTATCGCTTTTGCTTTTCAACAATTTAGGGTTTTTGTTTTTAATTTTGATACGTTTTGTTGTTTAGCCTCTTTTTATATTTCAGAATTTAATTTAAGCTGCTCGTTTTAGAACTTGGCTATTTATATTCAATATGATCCTAAGGCTATTGTTGAATTGGAAATCTATCAAAATCGTGTTTGGTTTATGTTTAATGCTGAACTTTTCTAGATAGCGATTTTGTTCTTTTGTTGTGATGTAAGTTGTTAATTTTTCTTATGTGGTGAAAAAATGAAGGTACCGCTTTCTTGATAGATAGAATAGCCTTGAGTCTTACCCATTTCATATCCTTCTCCCTCCATTGAATTCCTCCTGTTTCGAAATTCATTCAACTTACAGCGTCCAAATATGATTTTGGAATGTTCTCCCACTGAATTCCTCAATTTTGTTCCTTTGTTTATTTGAAAGTGTTAATTAATTGAACTGTTCAAAGCAGGAACTCAAAGGAAATTGAGTAGAGTAAGAATGTGTTTTGGAACCTTGCTTAATTCACGTTTTACATTTTCTAATACTGCAACTTTGAAATTTTCAGCCAACGTTTGCGTATAATGTTGAGGTCTTAAACTATTACTAAACTCTCGAATTAGCTCATGATAGTAAAAATAGGCTGTTTCAGTGTCCTAGTCAAGTGTTCGTTTTATCCTTTTGTGTACGACTCATTTCATTTCTGGGCTTACTTCTCCTCTATTTTCTCTCATCGGTGGATCACAGCTTATCAAACTTTGAGCGCATTTGGTTATGAAAAACCATAAAAGCCAAGGTTTATTCTCATTAATGCTCATTTCATCATAACGAAATGGTGTTTTTATTTTAATTCATAACCAAATTAAAATGAAGGTGTATTTTACACGCATTATTGAACATGCACAACACACTATTTGTGAATTGTACTAAAATTAAACCTATCACAATGTATGTCTCCGTCATGCATTCTTTCCCTCATATTGCTATATAAATAAAATAAGCTAATGTACTCATGTTTTCAAACAAGAATTTAAAAAATAAAAATAGTGAAAAAATCAATCAATTCCTACATAAACTATTAGTTAAAGAAACATTTAAACCATCAAGCTAGATACATGTCTAACCCAAAAGAGAAAAATAAAAGAGCTTAACAAGTATGCTTTATCAAATAATCAGAGTTTTGAAATGAATTATATATCTAGATTTAAGAAGAATATATTTTATATCGTGATAATACATATACAACATTATTTGTCTTATTGTTCCTTAAAGACATTTTTTTATCACATTAAATTTGTATATTATAGGAATTTTTCGTAAGACTATCATAAAGGCATATTCAATTAAATACATTATATATAGTAATTAGCCTCAAATATTTTTATCGAATCAATAAATTTTTTCTTGTAAATATCACTATATCAAGATAAAATATAATAAAAATTAGTTTCACCCACTGTGAATCAATGCATCTGTTTCTCTAACAAGTTGTTGTTATTAAAAAAAATGCAAAATCAGTTGATTCAATCTCAAAAACTATATTAAAAAATAACTTAGTTAAGCAAAGCAAGAAAGTTTTATCTAATACTCTTTCTCAACTAGGCTTGTCATGTTCACAAGCTAAAAGATTTTGTCCAACTCTTCTTACATTTATAAATTACATTTGTTAATTGCATCATAAGATTAAACATTTAATATTCCATTACACACTTTTATTGATAGAAGGTCCTCTACTTTCTTTATAGAAGCTTCTCTATGTTGAGACAAGACTTAGGTCAATCTTTGGAAGTCAAGTTTGGTGAGCATACTATTTTGATAATATACTTATTAGTAGAACTTGACTTCAAAGGATAAATAAGTAAGATCTTTTAAGCACCATTGGAGAATTTAATACATCTGCACAAGATACTAGTGTTTGAAGGAATGAATATAAATAATCAACTAATGTACTCATATTTTCAAACAAGAATTTCAAGAAAAATAGTGAAAAAATGAATCAATTCCTACATAAATAATTAGTTAACAAAACATTTAAACCATCAAGCTAGATACATGTCCACCCAAAAGAGAAAAATAATTGATAAAGTCCACAACAAACATCAAAAGAGAAAAATAAAGGAGCTTAACAATTATGCTTTATCAAATAATCAAAGCTTTGAAATGAATTATATATCTAGATTTAAGAAGTATATATTTTATATCGTGATAACACATGTACAACATTATTTGTCTTATTGCTCCTTAAAATAAATTTTTTATTACATTAAATTTCTATATTATAGGAATTTTTCTTAAGACTATCCTAAAGGCATGTTTAATTGCATACAATATATATAGTAATTAGCATTAACTACTTTTATCGAATCAGCCAATTTTTTCTTGCAAATATCACTATAATAAGATAAAATATAATGAAAATTAGTTTCACCCGTTGTGAATCGGCGCACCTATTTCCTAACATGTTGCTGTTATTAAAAAAATGTAAAATCAATTGATTCAATCTCAAAAACTATATTCACAAATAACTTAGTTAAGCAAAGCAAGAAAGTTTTATCTATTACTCTTTCCCAACTAGGCTTGGCATGAAACAAAATAACAAAACAAAAATCTATTGTGGGGATCCAATTCTTGATTCCATGGTTGCAAGTGATCAAAATTGAGATTGCAAAACCTCACAAGATAAAAGATTTTGTCCCACTCTTCTTACAATGATAACTTACCTTTGTCAATTGCTTAACAAGATTAAGCATTTAAAATTCTACTACACACTTTTATTGATAGAAGGTCCTCTGCGTTCTTTTTAGAAGCTTCTCTATGTTGAGACAATACTTAGATCAATCTTTGGAAGTCAACTTTGATGGGCATACTATTATGCCAATGTACTGATAAGTAGAACTTGACTTCAAAGGATAAATGAGTAGGATATTTAAAATACCATTAGAGAATTTAATACATCTGCATAGGATACTGGTGCATAAAAGAATGAATATAAATAAAATCAACTAATGAACTCATATTTTCGAACAAGAATTTCAATAAAAATAGTCAAAAAATCAATCAATTCCTACATAAATTACTAGTTAAAAAAACATTTAAACCATCAAGCTAGATACATGTCCACCCAAAAGAGAAAACAAATTGATAAAGTCCACGCCAAACACCAAGAGAAAAAAATAAAGGAGGTTCACAATTATCTTTATCAAATGATCAGAGCTTTGAAATGAATTATATATCTAGATTTAAGAAGTATATGTTTTATATTGTGATAATACATGTACAACATTATTTGTCTTATTGCTCCTTAAAAGACATTTTTTATCACAATAAATTTCTATATTATAGGAATTGTTCTTAAGACTATCATTAAGGCATGTCCAATTACATACAATATATATAGTAATTAGCATCAACTACTTTTATCGAATCAGCCAATTTTTTCTTGCAAATATCACTATACCAAGATAAAATATGATGAAAATTAGTTTCACCCATTGTGAATCAACGCACCTGTTTCCTTAAGAAGCTGTTATTGTTTAAGAAAAATGCAAAATCAGTTTATCCAATCTCAAAAACTATATTTTCAAATAACTTAGTTAAACAAAGCAAGAAAGTTTTATCTATTACACCTTCTCAACTAGGCTTGTCATGAAACAAAATAACGAAACAAAAATCTATTCTGAGGATCCAATTCTTGATTCCAAGGTTGCAAATGACCAAAATTGAGATTGGAAAACATCACACTACAAAAGACTTTGTCTGATTCTTCTTACATTTCTCAATTATATTTGTCAATTCCTTAACAAGATTAAGTATTTAAATTTCTGCAACACATTTTTATCGATAGAAGGTCCTCTAAGTTCTTTTTAGAAGCTTCTCTATGTTGAGACAATACTTAGGTCAATCTTTGGAAGTCAACTTTGATGGGCATACTATTATGATAATATACTAATAAGTAGAACTTGACTTCAAAGGATAAATAAGTAAGATCTTTAAAGCACCATTAGAGATTTTAATACATCTGGATAGGATATTGGTGTTTGAAGGAATGAATAGAAATAAAATCAACTAATGTACTCATATTTTCAAACAAGAATTTGAAGAAAAATAGTAAAAAAATCAATAAATTCCTACATAAATTATTAGTTAAAAAAACATTTAAACCATCAAGCTAGATACATGTCCACCAAAAAGACAAAACAAATTGATAAAGTCCACACCAAACACCAAAAGAGAAAAATAAAGGAGCTTAACAATTATGCTTTATCAAATAATCAGAGCTTTAAAATGAATTATATATCTAGATTTAAGAAGTATATATTTTATATCGTAATAATACATGTACAACATTATTTGTCTTATTACTCCTTAAAAGACATTTTTTATCACATTAAATTTCTATATTATAGGAATTTTTCTTTAAGACTATCATAAAGGCATATTCTATTGCATACAATATATATAGTAATTAGCATCAACTACTTTTTATCGAATCAACCATTTTTTTCTTGCAAATATCACTATACCAAGATAAAATATAATGAAAATTAGTTTCTCCCATTCTGAATCAACGCACCTGTTTCCTTAACAAGTTGTTGTTACTAATAAAAATGCAAAATTAGTTGATTCAATCGCAAAAACTATTGACAAATAACTTAGTTAAGCACAACAAGAAAGTTTTATATATTACTTTTTCTCAACTAGGCTTGTCATGAAACAAAATTACGAAACAAAAATCTATGGCGAGGATCCAATTCTTGATTCCAAGGTTGCAAGTGATCAAAATTGAGATCGTAAAACCTCAGAAGAAAAAAGATTTTGTCCCACTCTTCATACATTTATAACTTACATTTGTCAATTGCTTAACAAGATGAAGCATTCAAAATTCTACAACACATTTTTTATCGATAGAAGGTCCTCTAAGTTCTTTTTAGAAGCTTCTCTATGTTGAGACAATACTTAGGTCAATCTTTGGAAGTCAACTTTGATGGGCATACTATTATGATAATATACTAATAAGTAGAACTTGACTTCAAAGGATAAATAAGTAAGATCTTTAAAGCACCATTAGAGATTTTAATACATCTGGATAGGATATTGGTGTTTGAAGGAATGAATAGAAATAAAATCAACTAATGTACTCATATTTTCAAACAAGAATTTGAAGAAAAATAGGAAAAAAATCAATAAATTCCTACATAAATTACTAGTTAAAAAAACGTTTAACCATCAAGCTAGATACACGTCCATAAAAAAGACAAAACAAATTGATAAAGTCCACACCAAACACCAAAAGAAAAACATAAAGGAACTTAACAAATATACTTTATAAAATAATCAGGACTTTGAAATGAATTATATATCTAGATTTACCAAGAAGATCTTTTATATCATGATAATACATGTACAATATTATTTGTTTTATTGCTCATAAAAAGACCTTTTTTTCACGTTAAATTTCTATATTATATGAATTTTTCTTAAGACAATCGTAAAGACATATTCAATTGCATCTAATATATAAAGTAATTAACATCAATTACCTTTATAGAATCAACCAATATTTCTTGCAAATATCACTGTACCCAAATAATATATAATGTAAATTAGTTTCATCCATTGTGAATCAATGCATTTAATTCCTTAACAAGCTGCTATCATTAAAAAAAATAAAAAATTAGTTGATTTAATTTCAAAAACTATGTTCACAAATAACTCAGTTAAGCAAAGTAAGAAGGTTTTATAGGCTTGTCATGAAACAAAATAGCAAAACAAAAATCTATTTTGAAGATCCAATTCTTGATTCCAGGGGTGCAACTGACCAAAATTTAGATCGCAAAACCTCACGAGCTAAAAGATTTTGTCCAACTCTTCTTACATTTATAAATTACATTTGTCAATTGCTTAACAAGATTAAAAATTTAAAATTCTACAACACACTTTTATTGATAAAAGGTCTTCTATGTTCTTTATCGAAGCTTTTGTATGTTGAGACAAGACTTAGATCTTTGGAAGTCAAGTTTGGTGAGCATACTATTATGACAATATACTGATAAGTAGAATTTCAGTTCTAAGTATAGATTAGTAGGATCTTTAAAGCACCATTAGAAAATTTAACAAATTTGCATAAGATTCTTGTGTTTGAAGGAATGAATATAAATATAATCAACTAATTTACTCATATTCTGTAACAAGAATTTCAAGAAAAAAAATCGTGAAAAAATCAATCAATTCCAACAAAAATTACTAGTTAGAAAAATATGAAAACCATCAGCCTAGATACATGTCCACCCAAAAGAGAAAACAAATTGATAAAGTCCACGTCAAACACCAAAAGAGAAACACAAAGGAACTTAACAAATATGCTTTATAAAATAATGAAGGCTTTGAAATGAATTATATATCTAGATTTACGAAGAATATCTTTTATATCGTGATAATACATGTACAACATTGTTTGTTTTATTGCTCCTAAAAAGATCTTTCTTTCACATTAAATTTTTATATTATATGAATTTTTGTTAAGACAATCGTAACGACATATTCAATTGCATCCAATATATAGAGTAATTAGCGTAAAATACCTTTATAGAGTCGACCAATTTTTTTTTTTTGCAAATATCACTATACCAAAATAATATATAATGTAAATTAATTTCATCCATTGTCAATCAATGCACTTAATTCCTTAACAAGCTGATATCATTAAAAAAAATAAAAAATTAGTTGATTTAATCTCAAAAACTATATTCACAAATAACTTAGTTTAGCAAAGCAAGAAAGTTTTATAGGCTTGTCATGAAACAAAATAACAAAACAAAAATCTATTGTGAAAATCCAATTCTTGATTCTAGTGGTGCAACTGACCAAAATTTAGATTGCAAAACCTTACAAACTAAAAGATTTTGTCCAACTCTTCTTACATTTATAAATTACATTTGTCAATTTCTTAACAAGATTAAGCATTTACAATTCTACAACACATATTTATTGATAGAAGGTCCTTTGCGTTCTTTATCGATGCTTCTCTATGTTGAGACAAGACTTAAATCAATCTTTGGAAGTCAAGTTTGGTGAGCATACTATTATGACAATATACTGATAAGTAGAATTTCACTTCAAAGTACAAATTAGTAGGATCTTTAAAGCACCATTACATAATTTAATAGATATGCATAAGATTCTTGTGTTTGAAGGAATGAATATAAATATAATCAACTAATTCACTCATATTTTGTAACAATAATTTTATGAAAGGATTGAGAGGAAATCAATCAATTCCAACAAAAATTACTAGTTAGAAAAACATCAAAAGCATCAAGCTAGATACAGGTCCACACAAAAGAGAAAACAAATTGATAAAGTCCACACTAAACACCAAAAGAGAAACACAAAGGAACTTAACCAATATGCTTTATAAAATAATCAGGGCTTTGAAATGAATTATGTTTCTAGATTTAAGAAGAATATATTTTATATTGTGATAATACATGTACAACATTATTTGGCTTATTGCTCCTTGAAAGACTTTCTTATCATGTTAAATTTGTATATCATAGGAATTTTTCTGAAGACTATCATAAAGTCATATTCAATTGCATATAGTATATAGAGTAATCAACATCAACTACTTTTACTTAATCAACCAATTTTTCTTGCTAATATCACTAGACCAAGGTATGTATCATTCTATTATTTAAAATCTTATATATAAATATTTTTTGTTAGATTTTCTTAAATATAAATATTATCTGTTAGATCTTCTAGAAATAGACATATTATTTAGATATGTTAAATGTATTTAAAAATAAATACTATAAACAATATTTATAAAGATAAGTTAAAAAGAAATACTTATATAAAATTAGTAGAGATAGATAAAAATAATCTCCGAAATAATTACAAGGAGAAAATTAAAATTTTTAAAAATTAGGGATTTAGAATAAGAAAATTTAATTTATAATTAAAGTAGTAATAATAAAATTAAATAAAAATTATTTTGATACAAAAAATATTGAAATAAGTAAAGGAAAATAAGAGAAGAATTTTAAGGATTTTAGAAGAAAAATTAATAACATTAAAAATAAAATCAAAAATAAAATAAAAAGGAGATAAAAAGGCGAAAAGAAAACGAAAATAGAAAATGGGTTAGGCAGGAATAGAACGTTAGAGCATGAGGAAGAAAGAATAAAAACGCATTACGTTACCACCTAAGCTACCCCACGTGGGCAGCTTAGGTTTGGCTGGGTTTGAACCCGCTCCCTTGTAGGCACTTATTAAGGATTAAAGGAGAGGAGAGTGACCATTTAGACCGCTAGGCCCATCAATGAAATATTAACGAAATAAAATACTTTTATCCTTTCCTCCCGTTCGTCGTCTTCCTGAAAAAACCGTCATTGAAGCTCTTTCCAAAAGCCCAAAATCATCCATTGAAAAACATCGTCGAAGCAACTTTTTCTCTTCGAAAACCTCTCCACACTCCACCAAATTACTCCCAACCAATCCCAAACTCTTTGCCATATGCCCATCAACATATTGGTGTAGAAAATTTGAAGGAACAAGCAAGGAATCATGACTTTGCAGTGGTAACTAGAGCTCTCATTGAAGAAAATCAAAATTTCAAATAGAGATAGGAGGAATCTTCTTTTCTTCTTAATTTTATTATAGAATCGTTCTATTATGTTTCAATTAGAATCTCTACAAATTTAGAGTCTTAAAACTCCAAAATTAAAAAATGAATTTCCCATTTTCAAACTCGACAGGTCATGATTAACACTTATTTGAACAATTGAGAGCTAAGATAGGTTAAGCTTAAGGTATCAAATGTTTTTGAAATTTACAAAATCCTTAAAAATAAAATTATATTTTCAAAATAACCAAAATACCCCTAAGGTGTAAAAGTAAATATTTTTGCCCTTTTTGGCCATTTTAATCTCTAGAAAATAGCCTAAATACCTTATTACAATAATTAGTACCTAACTTAGAAATTTAGAGTTAAGAATCTGAAGAAAATAATTAAAAAGGGTAAATTTTTATAAAATGACCAAAATACCCTTAAGATATAAAAATGAGCATTTGATCATTTCTAGATCAATCTAATCTCAGGAAACATGATCTAAATTATTCCTAGTAATATTAGAAACCATTCCAAGAGATTTGGGTTAAAAGTAAAAGAGATATTTAAAAGGGCAAGTATTTCTTAAAAATGACCAAAATGTCCATACTTTACAAAAATCTATTTTTTAGTTGCAAATTGGTTTTTTGAACTCAATAAATTATTTGAAAGATGCTAAAAATCTACATACCAAGTAATTTTGAATGACTAAAATACCCCTACATTAGAAAAACTTAAAATTTTCACTATTAAAACTTCCTAAACATTTGAGAAGCACTTTGTAATACTTGAATAACTATATAAGATATTGAGAGTGGTAGGTAATTGAAAATAAGAATAAAAATTTCTAAGGGTCATATTTATGAAAAATGACCATTTTACCCCTATCTTGTTATTTGAATATAAAATATGTGGTTAATTATTGTGAATCATTGATTATTCATTAGAATGTAGTGTTGATGATACCAATATGGTTGAATGATTTTACTGTTTGTGGAAGGCAAATATATTTGTTGACTATCCATTAGTGATAATAATTCTTGGTAAACTCTAGAATAGTTAATAAACTAAGATATGCTCAAATAATGATGATACAATCTAGAATGTTTCTAATGAACAAATGGATATTTCCCATTGAGAACTTTGATATGACATCAGTACCACTATAAAAAAGAATAGTAGAGATGATAGATGTGATAAGGAATGTAGATTGAATCGAAAACCCTATCAAGTGAAAATTTAAGAATGGAGGATGCAATGATTGACCACATAAGGTACCTCAAGAATGTACATTGGTTGTAGTGAGACCTTGGGGGTAGATAAGGTGCCAAGTTGTGAACCTCTTGGATAAAAGAGGATGTCACAAAATCGGCTTGGCGTCCTCGACAAAGCAGATTATTACCAAGATTCGGTTGAAAGTACCCTAGACCGAGTACCAGGCAGGGTATGTACTATTGGTCGTCAACCAAAAGTTGCCAATTGGATATTCATTGATACACTTGTGTAAGCCCTCTCAAGGTTAGTAGTGAAAGAGGCTATGAAGGGCCCTAAAATGATTAAAAAACCTAAATAGGTACGAATGATAAGAGGAGAGACTACAATAGATAGACTACCCCCTATTTTGTATGTATGTTCCAAAATTGATAGCTCACTCCTACACCCCTCTCTCTTTCAGACAAAGCATGGTTGACGAATTTCAACCACTTTTTCATCTGATGGTGTTACCCCTATAAGAGATATGGACCTATGATAGAATTCAAGTTGATGATACCTTGATAGGGTACATCCGCTTCGCCTTCAGACCCACAAACATCGTAGTACCTTGGCAGTTCCACTATGTAGACTTACCAATAGTTCTTTCTCAAACACCGCCTCCCAAGTTTCTTAATATGCCAACTAATAAAAAACGACCTCAAACTCCTCAGCCTCCTCAATCATCAATAGAATCAGTACATGTTGGTAATATGCATCAAAGGGATGAGTCACTTGATAAAGAAAATCCCTTTGAAACTTCTAATTAGACTAGAATAAGTTGTTGAAGAAATTTTGTTTCTACTATTTTGTATCACAATGTTTAAAGAATGTATAACATTTCTATCTTATGTATATTATATAATGAGAACTTGGAATGAAAGAATTAAGATGAGTTAGTTTGATTGACAAAATTATAATTCCCCAGGTTAGTTAAGATATAAATTTTTATCTGCACAATAACTCTGGTAATATTTTATATTAAATAAAAGTAATAAAAAGGGGTTACATGGTGAGCATACTATTATGACAATATACTGATAAGTAGAATTTGACTTCAAAGGATAGATTAATAGGATCTTTAAAGCGCCATTGGAGAATTTAATACATTAACATAAGATACTTGTGTTGGAAGGAATGAATATAAATAAAATCAACTAATGTACCCATATTTTGAAATAAGAATTTCAAGGATAGTTAGGAAATCAATCAATTCCTACAAAAATTACTAGTTAGAAAAACATCGAAACCATCAAGCTAGATACATGTCCACCTAAAAGAGAAAACAAATTAATAAAGTCCATACCAAACACCAAAAGAGAAACATAAAGGAACTTAACAAATATGCTTTATAAAATAATCAAAGCTTTGAAATGAATTACATATCTATATTTAAGAAGAATATATCTTATATGGTGATAATACATGTATAACATTATTTGTCTTATTGCTCCTTAAATGACTTTTTTTATCACATTAAATTTCTATATTACAAGAATTTTTGTTAAGACTATCAAAGGAATATTCAATTGCATACAGTATATAGAGTAAATAACATCAACTACTTTTACCAAATCAACCAATTTTTTCTTGCAAATATCACTATACTAAGATAAAATATATCAAAAATTAGTTTCATCCATTGTGAATCAATGCACCTGTTTCATTCAGTAGGTGCTATCATTAAATAAATGCAAAATAAGTTGATTTAATCTTAAAAATTATATTCACAAATACCTTAATTTACCAAAGCAAGAAAGTTTTCTCTAATACTCTTTCTCAAGTAGGTTTCTCGTGAAACAAAATTACAACACAAAACTGTATTTTGAGAATCCAATTCTTGATTCTAAGGTTGCAAGTGGCCAAAATTGAGGTCACAAAACCTCCTAAGATAAAATATTTTCTCCAACACTTCTTACATTTATAAATTACATTTGTTAATTGCTTAACAAGATTAAGCAATTAAAATTCTACAACACACTTTTATTGTTATAAGGTCGTCTATGTTCTCTATAGAAGCTTCTCTATGTTGACACAAGAGTTAGGTCAATCTTTGCAAGTCAAGTTTGGTGAACATACTATTGTGACAATATACTGATAAGTAGAATATGACATCAAAGGATAAATTTATAGGATCCCTAAAGCACCATTACTGAATTTAACACATCAACATAAGAGACTTGTGTGTGAAGGAATGAATATAAATAAAATCAACTAATGTAATCATATTTTGAAACAAGACTTTCAAGAAAGGATAGTGAGGAAATCAACAAATTCCTACAAAAATTACTAGTTAGAAAACATGCAAACCATGAAGCTGGATACATGTCCACCTCAAAGAGAAAATAAATTCATAAAGTCCACACCAAACACCAAAAGAGAAAAATAAAGGAACTTAACAAATATGCCTTACGATGGCTTAGAAATGAATTATACATTTAGATTTAAGAAGAATAATTTTTATAACAGGATAATACATGTACAACATTATTTATTCTATTGCACCTTAAAAGACTTTTTTTATCACATTAAATTTCTATATTATAGGAATTTTATTTAAGACTATCATAAGGGAATATTCAATTGCATATAGTCTATAGAGTAATTAGCATCAACTACTTTTACAGAATCAACCAATTTTTCTTTTGCAAATATAATTATAATAGGATAAAATATAATGAAAATTAGTTTTATCCATTATGAGTCAATGCACATGTTTCCTTAACAAGCTACTATTATTAAAAAAATGAAAAATTAGTTTAGTCAATTTCAAAAACAATATTCACAAATAACTTCGTTAAGCAAAGCAAGAAAGTTTTATCTAATACTCTTTCCCAAGTAGATTTCTAATGAAAAATATTACAAAACAAAAATCTATTGTCGGGATCCTATTTTTGATTCCACGGTTGCAAGTGGCCAAAATTGAGATCGCAAAATCTCATAAGATAAAATATTTTGTCCAACTCTTCTTACGTTTATAAATTACATTTGTCAATTGCTTAACAAGATTAAGCAATTAAAATTTTACAACACACTTTTATTGATGGAAGGTCTTCTACGTTCTTTATTGAAGCTTCTCAATGTTAAGACACGAGTTAGGTCAATCTTTGGAAGTCAAGTTTGGTGAGCGTACTATTGTGACAATATACTCATGAATCGAATTTGACATCAAAGGATAGATTAGTCGGTTTATGAAAGCACCATTACAGAGTTTAATACATCAGCATAAGACACTTGTGTTTGATGGAATGAATACAAGTGAAATCAACTAATGTACTCATATTTTGAAACAAGAATTTTAGGAAAGGATAGTGAGGAAATCAATCAATTCCTACAAAAATTACTAGTTAGAAAAACATGAAAACCATCAAGTTAGATACATGTCCACCACAAAGAGAAAACACATGGATAAAGTTCACTCCATACAACAAAAAATGAAAATAAAGATAGTTAACAAATATGCTTTATTAAATAATCAGGACTTTGAAATGAGTTATATATCTAGATTAAAGAAGAATTATATTTATATCGTGATAATACATGTACAACATTATTTGTCTTATTACTCCTTAAAAGATTTTTTTATCACATTAAATTCTATATTATAGAAATTTTTGTTAAGACTATCATAATAGAATATTCAATTGCATATAGTATATAGGGTAATTAGCATTAACTACTATCTACGTTCATTATAGAACTCTATGTTGAGACAAGACTTAGATCAATCTTTGGAAGTCAAGTTTCGTTAACATACTATTATGACAATATATTGATAAGTAGAATTTGACTTCAAAGGATAGATTAGTAGAATCTTTAAAGCACCATTAGAAAATTTAATACATCAACATAAGACACTTGTGTTTGAAGGAAAGAATATAAATAAAATCAACTAATGTACTCATATTTTGAAACAAGAATTTCAAGAAGGGATAGTGAGAAAATCAAACAATTCCTATGCAAATTACTAGTTAGAAAAACATCAAAACCATGAGGCTAGATACATGTCAACCACAAAGGGAAAACAAATTGATAATGTTCACACCAACACCAAGAGAAAAATAAAGGAACTTAACAAATATGTCTTATCAAATAATTAGGGTCTCGAAATGAATTATATATCTAGATTTAAGAAGAATAAATTTTATATCGTGATAATACATGTACAACTTTATTTGTCTTATTTTTTTTAAAAGACTTCTTTTTCACATTAAATTTCTATATTATAGGAATTTTTTTAAGATTATGATAAAGGAATATTCAATTGCATACAATACATAGATTAATTAGCATCAGCTACTTTTACCGAATCAACCAATTTTTTCTTGCAAATATCACTATACCAAGATAAAATATAATGAAAATTAATTTCATCCACTGTGAATCAATGCACCTATTTCCTTAACAAGCTGCTATTAGTAAAACAATTGCAAAATTAGTTGATTCAATCTCAAAAACTATACTAAAAAATAATTAGTTATGCAAAACAAGAAAATTTTATATAAGACTATTTTTCAAGTAGGTTTTTGATGAAACAAAATTACAAAACAAAAGTATCTTCTAAGGATCCAATTCTTAATTCGAAGATTGCAAGTAACCAAAATTGAGAATGCAAAACCTCACAAGATAAAATATTTTGTCCACCTATTAGTGGGTTCAATTTACTATTAGTGATAATTAAAAAACTATATTTAATATTTATTTTTAATTAAAATATAATAAAAATATTATTTAAACATTATTTTTTTAACATAAAAAATAAGAGAAAGAAAAAAATGAGAATTCTGGACTTCTTAGGACGCTCCTAGGATTTCACAATTAAAAACGTCATTATCTTCAAAAAGGAAAGTCATTTTTAACGATATTAACTTAATTAGATGAAAAATATAAAATTGAGGTTTTTTTTTAAAAAAAAGACCCATTGAAATTCCAAAAAAATATAAGAACTTATTTGAGGTTTTTAAATAAATAAAATATTATTTTGATAATTAATTCTTTTAGAAACAAATATTAGTAAGTATTTTAATTAACAAAATAATAATTAATAAATACATTGATTAATGAAGTTAAATAAATAATTTAAAATTTTTTTAAAAAATATATAATAAAATTATATTTAAAAGACTAAAATAAATATATCAATATTCCAACATGAAAATTATATTTAATCCTTAAACAAAATTATTGAAAGAGTTGTACGGTATTAACCCTGATTATTCTCGGAAGCAAAGTGCAGTTAACATTTTTATTAGAAAAAAATATATATTAAGAGACTGACATGACGGCTGAGGCAACGGTCTGATGAAATGTGCGAACGGTGATCGTGTACACCGCGAAGCACTAGATCTGCGGGCCGTGACATCTCTCATCGAACTCCATACTCGAACTCGCTCATCGAACTCAACACTCTCTCGCTCACTGCACCGCACTTTCGTTTCTCTCTTTCTCTGTGATTTCATTTCCATGAAC
Source organism: Pachyrhizus erosus (assembly GCA_026544285.1). Classification (NCBI taxonomy): domain Eukaryota; kingdom Viridiplantae; phylum Streptophyta; class Magnoliopsida; order Fabales; family Fabaceae; genus Pachyrhizus; species Pachyrhizus erosus. The sequence goes on along the minus strand of JAMLFT010000924.1, from coordinate 19,889 downwards.
CTTTGCTGATTCTTCAGATCCAGCATGGCCAACTACCTCGCTCAATTCCAGACAATTAAGAACACCTCCGATCGCCTCGTTATTTCAGGTATTTCATTACTAGTTTCATCTCATAGCTCTGTAATGGAAGATCCAATCTCCTTCGTTCCCTCAGCATTCATTTGTGCCTTCCGAGCATTGTCCAAATTCACAACCACGTAGAAATGCTCCGTTGCGTACCGTTATTCTTCTTTGGAGGAACTTTGTTTGAATTTTAAATCGCAGTGTAGGGCTTTTAGTTGTGTTTCACTGCAATTTATTTTTCTGGCTCTGTCATATTAGTGTTGTCAATGATTGTTGATGTTAATCATTAAAATGAAATGACATCCTAACAATTAAGCTTAGTAACACTTCAATTTCAATGTATTGTATTGATCATTTTAAGACAAAAATAAGAGAGGTCCATAAGTAACTGCTAAAATAAACTTAACTGTTCTCACTGTTGTGACTCGTTGCAATAAAAGCAGCAACAGTAATTAACAATAGATGTAGCCTGTAGGCTATCATTGATCTAGATATGTGTGTGTGACCTTATATTGATGCTTTGTTAAAATGATTCTCAGTGGAGGATGTGAGTGACTTGTGGCCAACTGTCAAGCCTGCTTTTGAGGCACGTTTGCCATTCAAACGGGCGACTTTGAATAACAAGACACGGAACCCTGTCTTTGTTGAGACATTGCCGGCTGAGTTCATATTAACTACAGATTCAAGACTACGTAGCCGGTTCCCTCAGGAGCAATTTTTATTTTGGTTCCGAGAGCCGTATGCGACTATTGTACTTGTCACCTGTGAGGTAATGTGAATTCCTGTTGATTACATTTTTTAGAATCTACTGGAAAGTTGTAATGTTTTCATAACTATCTCAGGTTAGATGAGGGAGATCCACTATGATTTTAGTTTTGTAGCTTTCTGTTACATCGTGATTCATTTACTTCATAAGGATGTTTTTGATATATAACATAGGTGGTGTATGAAAGAGCTTTTACAGAGCTTGTCTGGTCTTATGAAAATGGCTTATGAGCTTTTATTTCAATAAGCACTTTTTAGCTCATTTCAATAAGCATCATAAGAAAGCTCATGAATAAGCTCTCAGATGACAAACTCTTATTGTATTGGTGCTTAAGTAAGCTATTTACGCAAACATGTCCCTAGTGAGGCTATATTTTGTGCAACTGAATGGGAGATCAAAAACATAACTGATAGGTAAATAACATGTGAAGCATATTGATTCAATTGTTAGCAAGTGGAAAGAAAGGTTTTTATTGGCTCATTGAATTACATATAATATATAATATAATATAATATAATATAATATAATACAATTGGAGTACGTCTGATAAAATTGATTACACAGTGTGGTACTTTCGTTTTTTACTTTTGATAAGAAGAATTTCAGTCTTTAACCCTTTCCTGTTCGGAAAAAAATATCAGTCACCAAATATAATAGTGTATCTGTTTTAGACACATTCTCAGGACTGGCACTTAACTTTTCAGCTTTTAGGATAATTGGTTTCTTACATGGTATGCAGCCTTTTTAATTAGGGAAGCTGAAATCTGATCCTAGTTGATCCATTGTTATAATTATATTGTTTTAGCACATGATAACCTAATGGTGTGTGTTTGCTTTGTCCAAGCTTCAATTCCAATGACTTTGATGTGAAGTGAAGTGCCTTATCATGAAAAACCTCATTTTTGGATTTGTACCTGACAACTTTAGCTAGTTCCATGACATTCTTTTTTTTTATTATTTAAAATTTTCAGTCTTTAGAGCCATTAGAGTTGCAATTATGAATCCATTTTATCTTGTTGGATTTAACTAGGTTTGCTTCTGCATGCTTTTCTCACTCCCCTTTTGTAGTTTTTGTTGGCATGAAGATCATTTTAAATGCTATTGGTTATGTTGAACTAGCCTGATGCAAGGCTAGTCTTCTTGCTTCTTGTGAAAAGCAATACTGATCTTTTTCTTACCTGTTTTTGGGAGTTTTTTGAATGATGGAACAGTAATTATTGATAATCTGATTCCAAGATCCATTATACAGAGCTTTATTTCACGGAGTTAATCAATTATGTGCATATTCCTTTCACTTTTTGATTTAGATGTGGGGTCTATTGTGTAGTTTAATTCTTATTTTTTCTTCCCAGGATCTGGATGAGTTCAAAACCATCCTTAAACCACGCTTGAAATTAATTGTCCAAAATGACGAAAGGGAGTGGTTTGTTGTATTTGTATCTAAAGCTCATCCAGCTAATGATCAGGCAAACAAAATGGCGAAGAAAGTATATGCTAAACTCGAAGTTGAGTTTAACACCAAAAAAAGAGAAAGGTAAACGTGAAAAATTGGACTTCTGCAATAAGTGCACTCTCCCCTTCCCCAATAGAAGTTTGAATGACTTGTTGGTTGATAATTTTGCTAAGCTTTTTTCAACCCAATGTTTTGTCAACTTTATCATAGATATTACAGCTTATGGTCAACATTTAGGAATCTTAACAACTATTTAATTGCATACTGTTTTGCTTATTGTGAACTTGATGTGACAATATAGAAAGCAAAATTGGTGCTCAGAAATTTAGCTTCAAGGGTCAATCTTATTGTTGCTTTCAATAGAGGATTATTTGTCCAATACTGTGTCTTTTTTCTTCCATAAATAAATATTATGGAATCAACTGTTTAAGTTACACTTGTAAGTGGTTGAGAACTTTGATGGCAGAGTTAGGAAAAATTAAAGTGATAGTTACAAAACAGAAATAATAACCATTTGTGAGAGAAATAAAAGATTTTTTTATTCAAATTTAGGTTGTTTAGTGTTTAGTTTAATTACATCAATGACAAAACTTAATTTCCTTACATTTTGATGCTTTTAACACTGCTTCTTCCACATCTAGATGCTGCAAATACGATATGCATTTCCCTGAAGCAAACTTTTGGGAGGACCTAGAATCAAAGATAATGGAATGCATCAGAAATACCCTGGATAGACGTGTACAATTTTATGAGGATGAGATACGAAAGTTCAGTGAACAGCGCCTCATGCCAGTCTGGAACTTCTGCAATTTTTTCATTCTGAAGGTTGATCCTATTTTGATGAATTATACTTAAAATTGCAATACATGGTTCTGAAAGTTCTACTTTTGCTGTTCTTTATAAATTTTTCTTTTCTGCATATTCTAAGCTTTTGGAGTCTTAACAAATTTGTATTCTGTCCTCAGGAAAGTTTGGCTTTTATGTTTGAAATGGCACACCTTCACGAAGATGCCTTACGGGAATACGATGAACTAGAACTATGTTATCTTGAAACAGGTGCATGATGCTTAGTTTCGTTCTCTGTTGCTATTGTAGTCAAGTAAAGTTGATGTTTAGATTGACATTATTATGCTTTAATTTAAACACCTTTTTGGAACATTAAATCTTGTGTCTGACAGAAAATCTCTTGTGATTAATGAAAAATGATACAAATATAACTGGAATTAATGCAGTTAACATGACGGGAAAGCAAAGAGACTTTGGAGGGGCAGATCATGGTGATGATCAGGCAGCATTAATTAATCCAGGAAATAAAGCGTTGACACAGATTGTTCAAGAGGACTCATTTCGGGAGTTTGAATTCAGACAGTATCTATTTGCCTGTCAGTCAAAGGTTTGCCCTGCCCAGAGCACTTGTATAACACAAAATATGTTACATATACTGGCAGCTTAGTTGTAAAGCAAATTTAGATTGATTGTCTTTTGTGTCGTCTTTGATGTTTATAAGCTTATGTGCTTCTTTACTTGTATTATTTAAGATACGATTTAAGATGCATTTTACTGATCAGACTGAATTTTACCTTTTGTATTCAATTAAAATAAATATAAAATAATATGCTTGAAAATGTGTAAATTTTTTTCTAAAGCCATCTCTTTTTTTTTTTCCATTGTTGTAATATTCCCTCATTGTCTCTCTCACATTGATAGACGTAAAGTTAAGGCACTGGTTTCTTTGGAACTGCTTGAGTTTTTACTCACAGCAGACTTCGTATATATATATTGAAAAGCAGAAGTATGTACACCGGAAGAAGAAAGCAGAGTTTGGCACGCAGCAGTGTTGCAGTCTGCTCCCCTAGCCTAGTTTACAAACATGGATATAAGCACACATAAAATAGATACAAGAATAAAAAAAATACATATAACTTTTAACACTTTCCCTCAAGCTGGAGCATATAGGTTGTATGCTCCAAGCTTGGAACATATAACTGAATCCGAGGCCCTCTTAAGGATTTTGTTAAAATGTCAACAAACTGATTGTTTGAATTAACAAATTCGTGCTGATCTCCTTGGACAATAACTTCTCTCTTACAAAATAACAATCAATTTCTGTGTTTAGTTATTTCATGAAATATAGGATTGGAAGCAATGTGAAGAGCTGCTTGATTATCACAGTATAGTTTCATTGGTTGAATTTCACAAAACTTCAATTCTTGAATGAGTTATTTGATCCAAACCAACTCACAGGTTGCTAAGGCCATAGTCCTATATTTTGCTTCTACATTAGATCGAGCAACAATATTTTGTTTCTTACTCTTCCAGGAGATAACATTTCCACCAATGGAAACACAATACCTTGTAGAAGAGCGTCTATTTGTTGGAGAACCTGCCCAATTAGCATTTTAGTATATAGAGATTAGAGTATTGCCTTTATCCTCGTATAAGAGTCCCTATCCTGGAGTCTTCTTGATATACCTAAGAAGACGGATGATAGCATTTTAGTGATCAACATGAGGTGCCTGCATGAATTGACTAACTACTTCAACAACAAAAGAAATATTAGGTCTGGTGATTGTGAGGTATATGACTTTCTTTACCAATCTTCTATACCTCTTTCGATTTGAGTATGGTTCGTCTTACTCTGACATTAATTTCTGGTTTGGATCCATGAGACTCTCAATGGGTCTACAATTTATCATTCCTGTCTTCTCCAAAATGTCTAATGCGTACTTGATTTGGGAAATAACAATGTCATATTTGGATTATGCCACTTCTATACTAAGGAAGTAATTAAGGTAACCTAGATCCTTCATCTGAAAGTGACTAATTAAATGTTGTTTCAGCTTAAAGATTTTAGCATCATCATTTCCTATGATTACTATATCATCGACATAAACAATCTGAAAGACACATCTTTTAGAAAAGGTGTGACAATAGAAGACAGAGTGATCTGCTTCACTGTGCTTCATCCCTAAACTCTACACCACATGTCTAAATTTTCCAAACCAAGTTCTTGGAGATTGTTTGAGACCATAAAGAGAATGATGAAGTTTGCAAATTAGATTAGACTTCTCCTGCGCAACAAAATCAGGAGGTTGCTCCATATAAATTTCTTCATCTTACTCACCATGAAGAAAAACATTTTTAATGTCTAGTTGGTGGAGAGGCCAACGACAAATGACAACCATAGCAATAAAGAGGTGAACGGTAGTGATCTTAGTCATAGGAGAGAAAGTCTCACCATAGTCAAGACTAGAAATCTGAGTGTAGTCATTGGCCACCAACTGAGCTTTAAGACGGTCAATCTCACTAGTAAGGCCAACTTTGGTAGCATAGACCCACCTGCAACCAATTGTTTTCTTCCTAGGTGGGAGAGAAGCTAGATCCCAAGTACCACTATGCTCAAGAGCCTAAATTTCATCAATCATGGTTTGTCATAATCCAGGATGATTAAGTGCTTCATCAACATTTTTAGGAATGGTGAAAGAAGACAAAGATGAAAGGAAAGAGCAATATGAGAGAGATATACAGTGATAACTCAAAAAATTATAAATAGGATGAGGGTTTAAAGAGGAACGTATATCTTTCCTAAGAGCAATTGGGCAACTTGAAGTGTCATCAAGAGGTGATGAAGAAGACATGAAGCAAGAGAATCATCATGTATAGTGGGATGATGTATTGGTGTTCTATGTTGATATACAATGAGAGGAGAGGAAGACAATTCTTGTTGATTATCTAGTGACGAGTATGGCTGAATGATTTTTGGATGATGAATCTCACAAGTGAGAGGACTTGTTGGACTTGAGGATGGGATAGGTAACACTTATTGTATAGAATTAAAGTCTGGTACAGAGGAGGAAAAAAATAAGGTTTTTTCAAAGAATGTTACATTTGTAGACATGTAATATTTCTTAGTGGTTGAAGAATAACATTTGTATCTTTTTTGTAGACGTAAATAGCCAAGAAAAACACATTTGATAGTTCTTGCAGATAACTTATCAAGACTTGGAGAAACATCATGAACAAAACAAGTACAATCAAAGACCTTGAGAGATATATGATATAAAGGTTCATTTGGGAAAATTATTGAATAGGGAATTTTGTTCGCAAGAGATGAAAACGACATTCTATTTATTAAGAAACAAGCAGTGAGAATTGTGTCACTCCAATGACATGTGGGAACATTTCCATTAAGTATTAGGATGCGAGCAGTTTCCACTAAATGTCGATTCTTTCTTTCTGCGATTCCATTTTGTTGTGGTGTGTGAGGACAAAAAAGAAGAAAGATCACCAAAATATATTCTTTAGCATTATTACTTATGAGAATTTTGATAGTTTTTCCAAATTGGGTATTGATTTCATTGAAGATGGATATGAAAATAGACAAAAGTTCAAATCTGTATTTCATTAAAAATATCTAAGTACATTGAGAACATTTATCTATAAATGTAACAAAATATCTTAAACCAAAGGATGTAACACGACATGATGGTCCCCAAATGTTTGAATGAATAGTAGAAAAAATATTGAGTTACATTTCATTTCAGTTTGTTTAGGAAAAGAAGATCTAGTATGTTTGCCTAACTGACATGACTCACAATCTAACATCTTAAGATGATTAAAACTTGGGACCATCATCTTTAACTTTACTAAATTAGGGTGACCTAAATGATCATGCAAAAGTTTTGGAGAAGAAGCAACAAAATAGGATACTGCAGGACTGGATTCCAGATAGTACAAGCCTCGTGATTCATATGTTCTACACTAATCAAACACCTCGTACCATGTTCCTGTATGACAAAGGAACCAATAGTAGATGTTATTGAACAATTTAAGGAACGTGTTAATTGGCTTAGAGATATAAGATTATAGGGACAATTAAGAATGTACAAAACAATTTAAATTTAAAGTCGACGAAAGAGAAATTTGGCCAACTCCTTGAGATGCAGTTTTGGAATCATTAACTAAGGTAACTAAGGAAACTTTGGTAATATAGATGATAATAAAGAGTTATTATGAAAAATATGGTCAAAAACACCTAAATCAACTATCCAAGGACTTTGACCTTTAACATATTGAGAAATACAAGCTATTGAGACACTTGACATTGAGGATGACTGAGTTTGGTTACTGGATTTCAGTTTCAAGTATTCTTGATACTCTTCATTAGAAAACTAGACTGTAAATTTCTCATATTAGATACATGCACAGACTTGTTGGGAAAACCATGTAAGGAATAACAAGTGTCTTGGGTATGACTCATTTTCTTGCAATATGTGCACTGAGGACATCTACCTCTACTACCATGTCATTCTTGATGACGACCTCCTCTTTCACGAGTGATCGCCATTGCAGAGGTTTCAACTGTTTCAGTAGTACCCTCATTTTTTCCCACAATAAGAATACGTAAGAGTTTGTTGACTAGGCTATCCATGGAAGGAATTTCATGACTAGTCAGAATTTGATTACGGACATTATCAAAAATCTGAGTGTAAAGTTTGCATAGTTAGAACCATATATGGTCTATTAAGTTTTTGTTTTATCCCCTCTAAGGTATCAACTTCTAGGAACATCTTCAGTTCTTCTATTGCAGCTTAAACTTAAGCCCACATATGAGATCATATCATGATTGGTCTGTTTGAGAGAAGTTAATTTATTTGTTGAATCATATAACTGTTGAATATCATTGGCAAAAATATTTTTTGAGCTTTCTTTCAAAAGATGCAACAAGTTTTGAATGTTCATAATATTTTAAGTTCAATTGATTGTCATAGCACTGCTCAAAGCTGAAAATCAAGTTGTTGTCATTGGGTTCTGATTTCATCTGGTATCTCACTGGCTTTTTTCTCTAAATGATCATGATATCCTTGACCAAGGGACCACAGTCCTACAAAGGTTGACCATGAGAGATAATTTTTACTGTTAAGTTTCTCTGTAGAGATAGTGGGGGTTCTAGAGATAGACAAAACTGGTTTTGAGATACTAAGCCCTGCTGGTCCAGTAGTAGCCATAAGTGGAGAAGCAGAGAATGCAGGATGGAGGATGCAATGAAGGAGGAAGGCTAGCCTAATAGCCTTGAAAAATTATAGAAAGAGGCTAAACAGGCCTCAAACGGAAGAAGACTCTGACAAACGTGGTGGAGGTGTTGCAGAGAGCTTCCGACGCAGTTTGGCCAGCATGTAGGCTGAACACGCATGACTGGGTGAGAGAAAGAAGTGGTGCATGACAGTGATTTGACCTGAAATAAGTCAGGATATGTCATGCTTGACAAGGCGATCTTAATCCTAGAATCTGCTTCGAGATTGACGGCAGCAGACGGCAACAGTCGGCAATGGAGAACACGCAAACAGTGGTGGATTACAGAGCTGGGTGCTCTGTTACCAACTTAAAGTTAAGGCACTGGTTTCTTTGGAACTGTTTGAGATTTTACTCACAGCTGACTTAGTATATATATATATTGAAAAATAGAAGTATGTACACTAGAAGAAAGCAGAGTCTGGCACATTGCACAACAATGTTGCAGCGCGCTCCCCTAGCCTAGTTTACAGACATGGATACAGGCACACATAAAATAAACACAAGAATAAAGAAAAAATACAGATAGCTTTTGCATAATCACTGTAAGTGTTTGAATTTGATTGTTCAAGTGCTTTAAATGTCATGACAGGGCAGCATGCAACCATCTTTTATGGAAAGGTCTGATTTTGTGTGTCTGTCTGTGGGTTTTAGTTATTAAATGTTTCAAATGTTATAAAATTATTTCCTGTGTTATAATCCAAAGAATACACTATTTTTCTTTCCTTTAAATGTATCTTGAAGTTAATTCTGTTATCTAGTAATAATTGAACAAATCTTTGCTTAAAAAAAATATTGTAATTACTTATGTATTGTTGTAAATTACATAATAATAAACACGTTCGAGATTCCAAGTTACCTAGATTCATTGTAACTCAGGGAATAGAGTTAGAATTATTAGTGCAATTATTCTTTCATGTAAATGCATCTTGTATTTATTTTTCCTGTGTTACTGTTTCAAATGTATATGTCCCTAAGTTGAGTGTGCTTTTCACTCAAGCAAATTTCTTTCAAGTATTCTTAAATATTTTTTTTCCTTCTTTAGAATTTTAAGTTGTACAAATGCTGGATAACTAGTCGTCTTCTCTGTTTCTAATTGAGCTTTTTTTAATAACACAAACTTTAGTAATAATATTAGAGCATCTGCTGGAGAACCAAAATACCTCATACGTACTAAAGTGTGCATTTCTTTTAATTTTAGATGAACGTATCATAGGCTTCAAAATTCTCGTTGTGTTTTTATGTTGGTCGTACGAGAGATATTAGGTGAGAAATGGCAGGAAAAAATTCACTTTCATATATCATAGGAGTTCTTTCTTGCAACAAAAACATTTAATGATTAAAATTCTGTAACAATTTTAGTCCCTAAAGTTTTATCTATTTGGTTTTAGTCACTGATTTAGAGATGTTTTTACTTTGAAATTTGTGATGTCTTAAGCCTCTCTGACATCTATCTGTTTGTGTTCTCATTGACTGACATTTTAGGTTCAAGCACTGATATTGCAAGGAGCCATCCTTTTAACTGAATACCTCATTTAACTTTCTATGACTTACTACTTTACTGTCATTTTGCAGCTCTTATTCAAGCTAAATCGTCCCATTGAGGCTGCATCACGAGGCTATTCATTCATAATAAGCTTCTCAAAATCCTTGGCTGTGCAGGAGGTATTTGATTTTCTGTTTGTCATATGCTATCTTCACATGTGTATATGATCATATGATTCCAGTTTAAGTTGTATTTTTTTTTATTTCTCCCATTTTGACTTCAACATGATGTTTCTTCTCAGCGTATTCTCCCTTTTTGTATGCGTGAAATCTGGGTAACAACTGCTTGCTTGGCTTTAATTGAAGCAACCGCTTCTAATTATAATGGACATGTGGCGCCTGACTTAGAGAAGGAGTTCTTTCGCCTTCTGGGTGACCTATATTCTCTAGCTAGAGTTAAGGTAGGATTCTTATGAAGTTGGTAAATAGATTGGATATCTATTTTGGTTTGATGCACTCTTTAAATGAGACAACTCCAATGACCAAAATGCACCATTTGGAAATGGGGTTGAATCAAAGGCATCTTTTTTGTCCTTTTTTCCTCCCCATTTTCTCTGCCATGTTGGTTACTAATTACATTGATATTGTGTGCCATATCATTGTTAACTAGGATTGCTTTCTGAATTTTATATATCTTGGCAGTTCATGAGGCTTGCTTATTTAATTGGGTATGGAACTGATATAGAAAGAAGTCCTGTCAACAGGTACATTTTTTGCATTTTTGTAATCTGATCATTTTGTATTCCATTAATTAATTAATTAATCATGTAATGTAAGATTAGTTACATCACAGTTGGTATCATCTCTGTGTTTCCCGTTTAATAGTTGTTTCTTTCCTTTTGAGCAGTGCTTCCCTCAGCTTGCTACCTTGGCCTAAGCCAGCTGTCTGGCCTTCAGTTCCTGCTGATGCATCAACAGAGGTGCTTGAGAAAGAAAAGGTATTGCAATCATAATTATGAGTATGACATCACAGAAGATTGTGTCCCAACAGATATACTAAATAACAAAAAAGTTGTTCATCCCTTAATATGCACTATGATAGCAACTGGTTCAGATGGAGTACCAAAATGGATCTTTATTACGAATTTGTCTTCCTTGACCCAGCACCAGGGTGATGACAGAGTAGAGGAAAACAGAAATGAGTCACTGTCACTGGTATTCAAGAGACCACTCTCCAACAATTCCCTCATACAATTTTCCATACCTCTCTCTTCTACTTTTCAGTCTATTTAATATTCTTTTTCACCCTATTTTACAACTAACAAACTGCTTTTAGTTAGTATTTTACATGGTTATGATCTATTATTCTATGGGAATGATCCTCTGTTGTGCCTTTATTCCTCTCCTCACATGAACCTTCTTAATCAGGGGTTATGAATGTCAAAAATAATTACTGGCAATGGAAGATGTACTTATCCCAAACCCGGTTCCAAGCCTATGAAAAACAGGAGGTGTGAGGCTGCCAAAAGCCAATATAAAATTTTGTAGAATCTTCACATCAAAGATGATGTGAATTATATAATGTAATTTATAACAGTCATGATCTTTTTCTAAACTGGCCTGTCTGGCCTCCATCAGTCAACAAAGTAATTTTCACCAATAGATCTGTTTAAGATCATGAGCTTGGGGAATATATCAGAATTCACATGTTATTGGAATTGAAAGAGATTCCCCTAGAAGCTCACAAATTTTGCACCAGCCATAGGCATCAAAAAACAGCATATGGCTATGTTTTCATGCAACTGTTTCAATTCTACTTGTTTCACAAAATCTTTTTCACTTAATTCTTCGTTAACAGCATTTTGTCATTTCTTCTATTCCCATATTATAAATTAAAAATATTTTTCTGAATTAAAGTATTAAAAAATTGCTTTTGTTTCTGATAGGAACTGAATGTAGAAAATAAGAACTGGAAATGAAAGAAAACAAATCAGAGAAGGAAAAATTCTCGACCCTGTGACAATAGCCACTCAACTATTAAAATGATTACCTACCCTTTCATTTTCCCTCTCTTCCCTTATATCCCACAGACTCACAATACTTCCCACACTTGATGCCACATATGCAGGTTTGTTATAGTCTAATCCCCTTTTCCCTTACCCTGTTGGAGCATCCTAACACTTTCCTTTTTATAGAATTAGAATTTTACTTAGAATAGTAAGAAAAAAAATTACATATGGGTTGAGCTCATGTTAGTTTTTCTAATATTATTTGTTTCCTCTGTGACTTTTACCCATCATATTTTTACCTCTAATAATGTGATTATATCTATGCAGCTGATTCTCCAAACAAATTCTAGACTTAAGCACTTTGGAATCCAGAGGAAACCCCTGCCTCTTGAACCTACTGTTCTTCTACGAGAGGCCAACAGGCGGAGGGCTTCACTTTCAGCTGGAAATGTGTCTGAAATGTTTGACAGTCGCCAGGTTCCAATGGATGGGTAATGAAATGCTATATATTGCCACAGATGGATTCCTTTCAAGTGAACTATTCAGAAATCCTATATTTTCTCTTACAATTTGGGTTTTATCAATCTGATTTGTATGCTGACAGATCAGGTTTTGATGCATCCACAAGAATGTCACCACAAAAAACACTTGCAAATTCCATGTCACGTACAAATTCTTCACCAGGAAACTTTGATGGCTCAATTGACCGACCAATGAGGCTTGCTGAGATTTTTATTGCGGCTGAGCATGCTTTGAAACAAACAATTTCTAATCCAGAACTGTGGAAATCGTTATCATCATCCGAGGAGTTTGAGGTATCATCTAGGTCCAATGGGTAGCAAAAGCTCATTGAAATGATTTTCTAGGATCCCTCATTGAGAGTTTCTCATAATCTATATCCATGTTTCTGATTGTTTTACATTTCCCCCCTAACGAATACATCTTGAATACTTGTAAATATGTTAGTATTTTAGTGCTATTTGACTTGATTAATTTCCTTACCTGTCTGTCTCTTGTGGGCAGCAAAAATATTTAGAGCTAACTAAAGGTGCTGCTGACAATTACCATCGTTCCTGGTGGAAAAGACATGGTGTTGTCCTTGATGGTGAGATAGCAGCTGTCGCTTTTAAGCATGGACATTTTGATCAAGCTGCAAAGTCATATGAGAAGGTTTGTGCACTGTATGCTGGTGAAGGATGGCAAGATTTGTTGGCTGAGGTCCTTCCCAATTTAGCTGAGTGTCAGAAGATGCTTAATGATCAAGCTGGCTACTTGTTATCTTGTGTGAGGTTACTTTCTCTTGATGAAGGATTATTTTTGACCAAGGAGCGTCAAGCCTTTCAGTCAGAAGTTGTTCGTCTTGCTCATAGTGAAATGAAGGACCCTGTACCTCTTGATGTATCATCATTAATTACATTTTCCGGAAATGCTGGGCCTCCATTGGAGTTATGTGATAGGGATCCCGGTATCCTTTCTGTAACCTTATGGAGTGGTTTTCCAGATGATATAACTCTCGATTCAATCAGTCTTACATTAAATGCAACATATAATACTGATGAAGGTGTAAAGGTATTTGTTGTTAGGCATTATTTTACTCTTTTCAACTACAGTATGAGATGTTTGTAGTTTTTAATTATTTCCTCTCTGAATAAATTTCTTATTTAAATTGTTTTAGGCATTGAAGAGTTCTACAGCTATTGTGCTACACCCTGGTCGAAATACTATTACCTTGGATCTGCCACCTCAGAAACCAGGATCTTATGTTCTTGGCGTTCTTACTGGGCAGATTGGGCAATTGAGATTTAGATCTCATAGTTTTTCAAAAATTGGTCCTGCAGATAGTGATGATTTTATGAGTTATGAAAAGCCCGCTAAACCCATTCTGAAGGTAGACTTTTAACAAAATGAAAAAAGAAATGGAATGTGACAGTTCAATAGAAGATAGGGATTTTTTATTCATATTATTTTCCTTCCTTCCTGTTTTCCTCTTGATCATTGCGTAACTTGAACTTAAATTGATTTTATGTAGGTTTCTGGTAATTATAATCTGCCACTTAATATCTTTTTAGTGACAAAAAAAAGAGTTAATTATCTAATAATGCCCTTTATCTTTTCTTAGGTTTTCAAACCTAGAGCCCTTGTTGATCTTGATGCTGCTGTTTCATCTGCTTTGTTGATAAATGAAGACCAATGGGTTGGCATTTTAGTTCGACCAGTAAATTACTCCCTCAAAGCTGCTGTCTTGCATATTGATACTGGTCCAGGGTTGGAGATTAAAGAGTCATACGTAATTGAGATGGAAAGCTATGCTGGTGTATCACAAAATGACGACCAGGTGCAGAATGATGGTGCTCAAATAAGAACCCTAAATTCTGATAAAAATTTTGAAAGTTTGACTCTTCATGATGGTAAAATAGAATTTCCAAATTGGGCAAGTGACACTCCTTCTATTCTTTGGGTTTTGGTTCGTGCCATCAGTGACACACTCAGCAGAGGATCTTCTTCAGGTTAAGATGGTTACACAAGTTTTGATGGCTCTATACATGTACCTCTTTAATTTAACTATATGTACTTATTTTGGTTTCTCTTCCCAGCCACAACAAGGAGAGAGAGTATTGTAGATGGAATGAGAACAATAGCTCTGAAACTTGAATTTGGAGCATTCCACAATCAGATATTTGAAAGGTTTTTCCATTTTCCGTCATGCTAATGTTTTAATCATCATAATATATCATACAGCTGTTGAATTATGCATGCCATCATCTGGCTTTTGCATGCTCTGCCATTAGTTACTTAATAATCAATTGCCTTGATACCCAGGACCCTAGCGGTGCATTTTACATATCCTTTCTATGTGAGGACACGTGTTACTGATAAATGCAATGATGGTACCCTGCTTCTGCAGGTATGGATCTTTATTTTTGTTGAAAATCATAATATATCATTCTGATTTATTAATAATTGTAATTTATAGGCACCTAATCTTTGATTTAGAGGAAACATAACATTCTTCATTTTATGTATAATTAAATGTAATTAACCTATATAAACATGCATTCAATATGTATTTAAACACATGGTTTTTAGTTAATTATTTCTTTGTTTCTTTTATTTTAACACTATCTAGTGCTTGATAGAGTGATATCCAAAACTGTGTTTGCTCGGTGAACCTACTATCCCTGGAGATAAATGTTTGGTAAACCGTGTATAACTACGGTTCACTCCTCCCTTCGTTGGCCTCTTTTTGACAATCTCTATTCTGACATTTCCTGTGACTTTTCTGACCACTTCTGCTGCCACCGACAACTTTTTTGGTAACTGTACATATTGCTGTAGGTTCACCCTTCTACTCGCTGCTCATTTTTCGGCAAAGAACTTTTTGGTTGTCCCCCCTGCCATTAGTCGCTATTACATTGCCGGAAAGTTTTTTCGCGAGACTATCATCATCATGATCGGAATCTTCTAATCTATCTATTCGTAAAATGTGTTGGTCCTGTCTTTGTACTATATGCATTGGCTCCATCTATGTCCCAAGTGCACTAATTCCTGTCTATGTCTCAAGTGCGTCGGTCCCTATCTATGTCTCAAGTGCACTAGTCCTTGTCTATGTCTCAAGTGCACTAGTCTCAACTATGTCCCAAATACATTGGTTTTGTCTCTATCCTAGAAGCAGTTGACCTTGTTTCAAGTTTAAATAATTTGGGTCTCCAACATTATTGATTTGAAGCTTTCAAATGTGGTTTCAAGAAGAACGAACTTTGCTTGGCTTGCCATGAATTTTCTCTCTTGTTGATGATGATTTCAGCTATTTGGCTGGCTTGCCATGCATTTTCTCTCTTGTTGATGATGATTTCAACTATTTAGCTAAGCTATTTTTTTCTAACATTTCTCTCCATCTTCTCCAACATTCTTGAGTTGATTTTCAAACTATTATTTTTTGGTGGAGTTCAATTTTTTTTATTTATTTACTGGGGATAAATTATTTTTTTGTAACAAGCCGAGAGCTTACAAAGTTTCAACTTGAGAAGTGTTGAAAATCATAATATAACATTTTGATTTATTGATAATTGCGGTTTATAGGCTAATCTTTGATTTAGAGGAAACATAATATCCTTTATTTATGTATAATTAATGTAATTAATCTCCATATACACACATTCGCTGTGTATTCAAACACAGTTTTCAGTTAATTATCTCCCTGTTTCTTTTATTTTAACAATTTTTGTAATTATTTAATTACACTTGATTATGAACAATAGGCTGACCACTGTCATGAGTTAAAACTAAGGAAGTCAAGGCATCAAATATTATCCTTTCCATTGCTTTTTGTGTCAAAATTGGAAATAATAATACATTCATTGCCTTTTTTTCATTTGAACTCTCTTTGTTTGCTACCTAAACCGAAAAAAATTGAAAGATTGATTGAATTTGTAAATCTTAAAGGAGTTTTCATATACTTAACCACCATAAAAAAATGTACTCTTAGCAGAGTTTTGTTATTGTCTTAGTATTGTTAAATGTTAATATAAAATCAATACGTGTACCTTCACCTAACAACTTAAGCTTTTAAAACTGTTGGGTAATGACATGATATCAGAGCTTCTATGAACAAGTGGTCCAGAATTTGATCATTGTTGTTCCCGTTCTTCCAATAAAAAGTTGAATTTAAGCACAAGGTAGGGGGCCTTTGCATTGTCCACATTTCAAGCCCAAAGGGCTCTTGCATGACATGTTATGTTAAATATGTTATATCATATAACTATTCATGTGCCTTTACCTAACAACTTAAGTTTTTGGAATGCTTGATTCATGACAAGTATCATAGTACTGTAAGATCAGTGTTTTAACAAGATTACAATTGCAGCTTATTGTAGGATACTTCAAAAAAATTAATCAGGCCATTGTTGACATTTGTTATATATAAAACGGTTCAGGTGCTTCTCCAAACTAGTTGCTTTTTGGGATAATTGGTTTGACATGGTATCGAAACCTCTATAGCCATCCTGCATTTTTCAAAATAAAATTCATAACACAAATTAGTGTAGACTTGTGCATTGTCCATGTTTTAAGTTCAAAGGTTTCTTGCATGAGGGGATGTGTTAGATATAAAACCATTCATATGCCTTCCCAAACAGCTTATGCTTTTGGATGGTTTATTTATGACAACATTCAACTGGTAATAATATACAAAAATCTAAGCTAACTTTCTACTTTGAAGATATTTATATATCTACAAAAATGTAACAATATTTTCTCGTGGACACATTTAACCACTAAATTCTATGATTTCATCTTGTTCTATTTTGTTGATAAGGTATACAATGGTTCATGTGACTTCTAGGTAATACTTCACTCTGAAGTAAAGGCTACATTGACCATATATGATGCTTGGCTTGATCTTCAAGATGGATTTGTTCATACTGGACAAACTGAGGGTAGACCTAATTCAAGTTTTTTCCCACTTATCATATCTCCCACTTCCAAAGCAGGAATTTTGTTTAGTATATGCCTAGACAAGACAAATGTAGAAGGTAATTTCATTTTGTTGGAGATCAGTAAAATGATGTTATTTTGCTACTATATAACAAATGTAGAAGTTAATATGTTTACATCAAATAATTTGATAAATGCTCAAGGCTACTATATAATCAATGCAGAATTTGGGAACTGTAATTATATCCATTTTCACAGGTTTCTGATTGGTTAACCTATTCAGTTTCAAGTTTAATATTATGTGGCCAATTGCATTGCAGCAGTCAATTACTCCACTAATAGCTCTTGAAATTCAATATTGATCTTTCAAGAAAAATGTTTGTTCTAATATCTTTAACCTGGAGCCTATGTTAAACACTAATGATGTGGTTTATTGATTAATGATTTTGATAATTTTACCACCTCAGTGGTCGTGTTTTCATTTTATGTATTATGTTTTTCCTTAGGAGTTTCTACTCATTAAGCATGATGACCATGTCAATAGAATGTTATACTACAAATACATTAAAGCATCATGACATTCTTTATTTTTCTGAGGTCTGGACATGTTGCTAATTGACAAGCTGAGTGATCCTGATTTACCAGCCATACACGTTTTTGTCCCAATAGAAGTATTTACTTGTGAAAATTATAATAGCCTGATATCTGTACTTAATCAGCTGATTTGATTTTTCTAAACAAAAATGCAGAAGCTAGGAAGCAATCAGAAAGCATATTAAATATCAAATATGGAATTTCTGGTAATAGAACAATTGGAGCCCACCCTCCTGTCATGAATGAATCTTCTGGAGTTGATGGTGCCAAACAGGAGTTAATCTTCAGGAGTGCAATTACTTTGCAGAGGCCTGTGCTTGATCCATGCCTAGCTGTTGGTTTTCTTCCTCTCCCTTCAGATGGCCTCAGAGTTGGACAACTAGTAAAGATGCAATGGAGAGTGGAAAGATTAAAGGATTTGGATGAGGAAGGAATTTCTAAACAGAATGTAAGTCTAAATAAATAGAGAACAAATTTTGCTACTAGTTCAACATTTTTATTGTATCCTAGATCTCTCGTGTATTTGCTATTGTGGGTTTCAAATTGCCAACTTCAGCTTATTTAAGTGTGTTTTTATTTGTTTCACAGCTAAGTGAAGATACAAATACAACTTGTTTCTGTGTATTTGATATTTTTTGTATCACCAACCTTAGGACCTTAATTTAGGATGCTTAATCAATATTTTGGGAACAAATTGAGAGGACAGAAAGTAGAGGATCTTCTTGAATTACTAATTTTAGGGGGAGGGCATTATATTTTTCCCTTTTTTTTATTGTGAAACAGTGCGAATAAAGATGTTAGAAGGTAATCTTACATTGTTAGGGAACAGCAAACAATGCAAGAAAGAACAATGTTAGAATAATGTCAATATGCTGCATGCCCCTGTCTCTGTATTTTCTTTGAAGAAAACAGGAGAGGAAGCTTGGTTAAATATTTGGTATCCGGGAGTTGTTCCAGTTCTGAATCCAGACAAATACTGTGCGTTTATTGTGTGATCCTCTTCAACTCTTACTGTATTCTGTTTGATGTCACAATTTTGTTTTTAATTTTGACAGGCTGAGGTGTTATACGAGGTAAATGCACATTCTGGAAATTGGATGATAGCCGGAAGGAAAAGAGGTTATGCATCTCTGTCCACAAAACAAGGTACTTGGATCCATCGACTGTTTGCAAAGTTATTTATTTCGGTAACTGAGAGGAACCTATTTTTTAGTATTGAATAACCTGCAATGTGCTATGCTATTGTTGATATTTGAATTCCGTTCTTATGATGATAGGGGCAAGAATAGTTATCTCAGTGTTATGCATGCCACTGGTGGCCGGTTATGTTCGCCCTCCCCTTCTTGGGCTGCCAGATATTGAAGAGGCAAATATAAGCTGCAAACCTGCTGGGCCACATCTTGTTTGTGTTTTGCCACCGCCTCTCAGCTCCTCCTTCTGCATTCCAGTTAATTCATGAGTTTTAACTGTGTCGTTACCCAAGCTTGATTGAGTTTGTGTTGCATAGGATATTAGGATGTTTGAGAAATTTTTTTTATTTAAGTAGGAAAGTGTAACTTTGTGCCTGTTAATTTCATTGCATGAAAAACCTCCGTAGTTGGATTTGTGTTGCTTATGGCTTTCATGCAGTGCAGTATTCAAAGTATCAACAGCAACCCTGGCGCATGTACAGAGGAATTTTGTGCTCTTCCTTGTACGATAGACATACACCGACCGTAACATTCTTTTGTCTCATAAAATTATAAAAGTTGGTAGAAACCACCATATACAATTTCATGATTTTACTCCTAATCAATCGAGCATTGTTGACTCCCTCCGCCCCCCAATTTTCCCACTTGTCATTAATGAATTAGAGGTATCAATCGTTGTAAACAAATTAGAATCTACTGTGGTAATTATATTTGGGATGCTAAATTCAGTTTGATTACAACTTGGGCGAAGATTATAATCCATTCCGTTATTAAATATTTATTTCAATTTCTTAATTTAATCTTAAAAATAAAAGTATTTTTTA